>JAZFAU010000022.1:0-307500 GCA_037178615.1 Dione vanillae
ATTATAGTCATGTCTTCAGATATTTAATAAAAATATCGTAATTTATTTGTATTTTTATTGCTCTTTTGTATTTATTTTGAAAATATACTTGCACTTGCGGAATACGAGGGGTTACGAGGGACGTACGAACTCGATCCGAGGTATTTCGGAATACAAAGTAGGCTCTGTCATCCAATGAAAGTCATAAAATTTAGTTCATGTTCCGGAGTTTAGCTCGGACTAACGTAGCTTTCGGGAATAGCATTTCAATGTTACTTATATTAATTATATGCCAATAGTGATTTCCAGCAGGGTAAAGTATGTTGAGTGTAAATAATGAGAAAAAAATATTCCCTAAAATGAAAATCAAATCAACAATCAACTCGCTTACAAGAAACGTGAAGAAAAATAGTAATATCACACATTGTAAGGCCCTTCATTACCCTACAACAGAGAAAAATTTCATCATAAAAAAATCTGTATATATGTGTTTATAAGGACCGTCGTGGCCCAGAGGCAAAAAAGCAAGGACAATCAATGGGGTTTCTTGACACTAGATTCTACTTCCCTCTGTCTACCCTGCCATTTATTGGATAAAGCGTGAAACTAAAAAAATATACAAGTACTTAAAATATGTAGAGAATTTATTTTTCAGTTTAGTTATTTTCTCGTGTTAGCTTATTGTATCTATTTTTAAAAACAAATTTGGCAAATCTCATAATCGCTTTTACGTGACACCCAAAGCGGGACGAAGGTCTGTTCATTTAAAATTCTGTTGTCGGCCTGTTCTGAAATTATAAATTTGGTTCAGTAATATTTAAATTGTTTTACATGAATATTTATATAAATATAGAAGTAAATATTTATTTTTAGATCCCTTTAATATAAAATATACACCAAAGGTTGATGATTGATTTTAGCTATGTTATAAATATATGAAAAATCATGAAAATTTAAGTTGTTTAAGAAAAGGAATAGTAGAAAATAATACCTACCTATTCGAATACAAAAATACTCTATAGACTCGTTTCCCGTCTCAAATGAGATTTTCACTTCGTTTTAAAGCTTCCAAGGTTTTAATTTTAATAAGCTTTTTGTATGGAAGAGAACTTGACTGTTCATATGTTTTGAATATTTTGAGTTCCAATTTTTATAAAGTGTGTTAACTTTCCAATCGGTTTATTATTTGATATTTTTTTATAAAATCTAAAGAAGGTGCGCTATGACGTACCTACGTACGTAAAAATATAAAGATCACAAAAAAATTAAATTTATACAAGTTACAGGATTAAAGAAAAGAAATGTTATACATAGAAAACGTATAAAATTTGATTAAACTACGATTTGAACTCGTGCCTTCTGGAAGCCGTCCAAGAGGTCTGGCAACTAAGTCATACGTGCTTTACTTTTTGCTTGTTGTGGAATATTTGTATAATAAATAACATGTATTTTAAATTTGGTTACTCAAAGGACCTACCTAAAAGTACACCTTTTGTTGGGTAATAAATATATATAAAATCTAGCTACTCCTTAATTTGCCTTTGTGTTTCCTTATTCAATAATCTACGCTTACATTGTAATATTAAGTTATTGGTTTATACTGTTATATTATTTTCATCACGTTAAGAAAAAAACTATGGACTTTTTGATCACATTAAGATTTTCTATATAATCTGTACTCAGCATCTCGGTTATTTAGAATTTGTCATGTGTCATACACAAGTTTTAGATGTTTTTGATATTTAGATGTTTTTCTTACATGGTAAAGGCAAATCATATTACAAATTACATTTATTACTACAAGTTCTACAAGAGCTTCGTTCTAAGATTTATTGATGAAATATAGAACGCTGTTATTTTTCGTTGATGCATGCATTATAAAATAATATACAAATTTCCAAAAAAAGAGTAACTTTGTCTTTTTTCTGTTTCTATATTATTAATTACAAAACAAAAGCGGTTATAATTACTTCAAAATTGAGTAACGAATAGAGTGTATTAAGGGGCAGTGACCGCAAAAAGTGTACGACGTGACCAGATAAAATTAATGGCCGCTATCCCGAGACGCATGAATGAGCGGGAGGTTTGAGAAAATAGCAAGTATATACTTCAGAAAAGGTATGATACTTATATTGTATAGTAAGGAATGTAAATATTTAAAAGTATTTTTTTTAGCTTCACGGTATATCCCGCACATAGCAGGATAGCCTGAGTTCATTTCCCGCGTTCTGCCTTTCGAGGCATTGCGTATTGAGTGGCGGAACTTATCGCCGTGTACCTTGTTATAAGAGCTTAGGAAATTAAAATAATTTTTCCAAATCAATCAATCGGCAATTTGGCCTGTTTACATGGAAACGCTATAAGGAAAGCTTTTTTAAGCCATACCATAAAATGTTTTACTTATTACATTTCTTAGAGCTTATGTCTAGTGTAAAACTTGATTTTATTGTATATACATTTAAATGTTTTACTACTTATTAGAACATAAAAAATCAAAGAAACTTTCAATATTCCGGGTTTATCTCCTGGCCAGTTCAACCAATTTCTATGAAGGTTTCACTGAAAGAAAGGTTTAATCCAGAAATTCTCGTGGCATCGGAACTTACGTAGGAAAATCTTTTCTATTTTAGATAGGTAAGAAAGGAAATTTTATTATTGCGTTAATGTAATATTGGAGTGAATCTAAGAATATCAATCAAAGTAGCGTACTGTTCTCATTTTAATATAAAGTGCAAAATGAAACTTCCCAAAACCATCATTCAAACTCAAAGTTAATTTCTATTTCATTTGTTAATTATGATACACATATAAGCACTCAACTCACGATCCTTGTTTAAAGGCTTCTGTCAAACAGTCAAGCCTCCACCACACACATTTCAATTTACCAATTGAATTTACCCTACGTTTACCTAATTTGCCCCATATTTACCTTACCTTTCGTCTTAACTTTCTAAAATCTAATTTCCTTTTTACTCCAAACGTAAATATATTTCACGAGTAACGCGCCCCATGTCAACCGCGTCCTCGGCGATACCATATTACCGTATCATATGCTTATAATATTTATATATGTTCGGTATTTAGCTAGGTTAAGATTAAACTTCTTTTGGTTTGCTAAATACTTTTACTTAAGGTGTTGCTAAGACAAGAAATAGTAGCGCAATAAATATTCGAATTTAAGTGTAAAAGAAAAACGATTGTTCATAGACAAAAAAAGATTACAAATTATGTAGATGAAAAAAGATTACAAACTATGTAGCATAGACAATATGACATATAAAATATATGTACTTGTAGTGCAGGTCCACACGTAGGCGCCAACAATATGTATATTATTTTTATTTCTTGCTGGTAAAATAAACTACGGTATTAAATTCAATGGCTAAACTGCGACACTAGGAGTACTCTCTACTTGTTTAGTTATATCCAAAAATAACGACAAAAATAATAAAGTTTAAGTAAAATAAAAAAAAAGTATTCAAAATGTTAACAATAATTGTAAATTATTCATTTTTAAAAAATTATATAAAAAAATAAAATTAAGATGAAACAATTGAAATACAAATACACAGTTAAGTCATATATGTAGTACGACTGTAATAAGAATGCAATTATTGCATCATATTCCGTCTCAGCGTATTTCTTTCTTCCGCTAGAAATAGGTATAAGCTAATATAATAAAATTTGGCGCAGAGGCGCAACGTCTGCCTGTAACGCGACGGTTTCTAGGTTCGATCCCCAGTCGGAAAAGATGGATTTTTCTATTTCCATTTTCTTCGCTCTGGCAAACTAGGCAAAGCGCGGCGTTGAGTTGCGCCACTCAACACGCAATGCCTCAAAAAAGGCGGAAAGCGGGGACGGAGAAAGCAGGGACTGAGCAACGGAGTGTCTTAACACTAGGTTCCCACGGTACCTGCAGTTCTCTCTGCCTACCGTGCCATGTGCGGGATAAAACGTGAAGCTATATATATATATATATATATATATATATATATATATATATATATATATATATATATATATATATATATATATATATATATATATATATATATATATATATATATATATATATATATATATATATATATATATATATATATATATATATATATATATATATATATATATATATATATATATATATATATATATATATATATATATATATATATATATATATATATATATATATATATATATATATATATATATATATATATATATATATATATATATATATATATATATATATATATATATCTAAAGTGTATATAATTTTAGTCGAACAAGCAATTCTGAAAATTATTATCCACGTCCATCCGTCAGAAAGTTTTTAACAATTTCCCAGTATTTGCTGTGCGATATCAAAAAGTGCTTAATATACTTCATTTAAAGTTAATCGGACGATAATTTCATTAATTGTTAATTACATTTAATGATATTGTATTGTAGCTGAAAATGTATGACAGAATTTAATGCATTCAAAATGAGAATTTTTCTCTATATATTTCGTGCTATGGTCGAAAATTAACACCGCGTTCTATCTTACTAAAACGGAACGAAAATAAATCAAACCCCAAGTACAGTTCAAACCTGCAATCATCTTGTCAGACTGGAGAGTCATCTTATAATATGAAACAATCTAAGTTCTAATACTTTACGTTTTAGTTATTTTGGCTACATATTAAGTAAAACACCGCGATGAGCTTAAAAAGCAATTCAAAAGCTTTCAAGCAATTTGGCGACGCTTGAGCTTTCTTTACAAAATAAAATTATAAATTTCTTGTTATTCAATAATTATACATTTAATTTGTTCATAGTTTACTATTTTGAAATCTTATAAAAGATAATATAGATAAACGTATAGTAGTAAACAACGTATAAGCTTTTATTTGCCAACCCTCGTGTATGCGAGATACCTCATTAGTAATTGTTTTAGGATTAATCTTGGGTTTTTGCCTCCTCCTCCAATAAAAATTACACAATAATCTGCAGTTTACTTTTATTTAATATTTTTATTGTTTAACGTATAACTGTAGTTTCCTTTTTAAAGTCATAACAAACTACTAACTCAAGAGCTTTTATAACAAGCTTACGAGCTGAGTATACTGTGATATATCATTATATTTAATCTGTAAATACATTTTTTTCATTACAAGTACATACAATGGCAATAATATATATAATGCTTATCTAATGACTTAATGAACCTTTACTCTAAATATAAACGAGATAAATATTCAATAACAATGTCAGATTAGTAAATAAGTAATTATGCAACTTATATTTTTCTCAAGCGGGAATCGTCAACATTTGTACTCGTAATTTCAAATATATTCAAATAAGTATTTCTAACAGAACATAGTGGGAGCTAGAAATTAAATTCACCAGTTTCAAACTTGTAAATTGTATTTTGAAATGAACTATACAAACTATGAAACTATTGCCATTGACAACTGCCCTAAAGTTAGCCACTGTTACTTTGCGCAGTGTTAATAGTGCTCGAGTTGCAGTGCTGTATTAATATATAACTTAAACGCTAATTTTATTCAGTAATAAATAGATCAAAATAAAATGTCAATATAATAATGTGTGATTCCCAATTTAGAAAAAAAAGGTATATAATTTTTTGATTAATAAAATGATGTGTTTTTTAAGCATTACTTGTAGATACATTAAATAACGAAATAATAGAAAAGTCAATTACCTGTTAAATACAAAAAATAGTTATAATAAAGAGTTCATTTAATTATTTTATTTGTATGCATATATATTTTTTTATTTTGTATTTAATTCACTGTAAGTGGTGTTTTGTAAGACCCAGCGCATCGTTGAGTGGCGCGTATCAAGACTCAATATTCAGCAGACTAGGTCATCTCTACCTTTTTTAAATCAATAATTAAATCAGTACACGTAATTGCGACCTTTTTGCAGATTGTATGTACTTAGTAAGAGATACATTGCAGTACAAAACCTCATCTGCAGGAGATATTACGAGGTGTATTTAATCCGGGTCAGGCTTATTAATGCTTAAATTAAAATACAGTTACTACTAGTTAAAGTGTAAATTAAAATATATATCGTACACATACGAACTAAAGTCTATCGATTGGAGATAAGTAGAATTATATACAAAGCAAATCATTCTTTCTATTAATTCATGCTTACGGTTGTTTATTAATTAGGAAAAATAAAAACCTTATAAGCCACTTACACTATATATCTGTATATCTCTCGGTATATTTTAGTACATTATTCTTTTCTTTTTCTTTTGAGGACCGTCGTGGCGCAGAGGCGCAACGTCTGCCTGTAACGCGACGGTTACTGGGTTCAATCCCCAGTCGGAGAAGATGGATTTTTCTATTTCCATTTTCTTCGCTCTGGCAAAGCACGGAGTTCCACAGCTCAACACGCAATGCCTCGAAAAAGGCGGAAAGCAGGGACGGAGAAAGCAGGGCCTAAGCAAAGGAGTGTCTTATCAGTAGGTTCCACGGTTCCTGCAGTTCCCTCTACCTACCCTGCCATGTGCGGGATAAAGCGTGAAGCTAAAAAAAAATAAAAAAAATATTCTTTTTAACAATAGAAATTAGGATAGAATCTTAATTTAATCTGTAAAATTAATTCAAAATCTCCATTTCTTTAAATAAAGCAGACGACATTCGCTATGCTCATAACAAATGACATCACAAGTTGCTAAAATTTTTAATATTACAAAGAAAAATATTTGTCACCAAATTTTTATAGTTCATACAATACGTAATTGTCGTACGATCGCTATTTAATCTATCAACGTCTCTATTCCGACAGTAATGCGACCCATAATTAACACTTTAATGTGCTAAAGTTATTAACGGTTCAAAGAGACTTACCTACAATGTATTAAAACAAATTGTTGAAATAAAAATATAGTGAAGGTTATTTTTCTCATTTTTAAAATTCTTATAAGCAACAAGGAAAGAAAACACTCAAATTAAAAATATTTGGCTTAGTGGTCAGAACTCTTACACGTATTCCATGAGGCGCGAATCCGAATTCCGCTGTCTTAGACATTGTTTGCTTGCTTAGTAAATTTAGAATTTATTTAGAAAAATTAACAGATTTTCTCTATTTTCTATATAAAAAAAGCTAGACTAAGCGATCCTAGTGTGAAGACCCTACGTTGACAGATCGAGGAAATTTTATTTTCCTAGAGAGGGAATCGAACACGCAACCAAAGGCCTCTAACTACAAGTATGTAAAGTTTTAAATAAAATAAGTATTACTTGCGTTGGTGCATATAAAATATAAAGTAGTTTACTGAACAGATGTGGTGTTCTTTCTTAATTAATATTGATTTATCGTTTCCCCCTACTTTTTCATGCAGTATCCAGTCAATTCTGCTGAGCAATAAATTATTATCTAGCGCGAATGAGGCAAAATAATTTTAAAGCATTCGAGGAATGTCGTGGCGCAGAGGCGTAGCGTCTACCTGTCAACGCGGCGGTTTATGGGTTCGACTCTCACTCGGAAAAGATGAATTTTTCTATTTCCATTTACTTCACTTTGGCAAAGCGCGGCTTTGAGTTCTGCCACTTAACACACAATGTCTCGAAAAAGGCGGAAAGCGGGAACGGAGAAAGCAGGGACTAAGCAACGGAGTGTCTTAACACTAGGTTCCAATAGTTCTTGCAGCTTTCTCTGTCTGCCCTGCTATGTGCGGAATAAAGCGTAAAGACGTTATCAACAACAAGCATCTTTTACACTTTTTTGCTTCCTTCAGAGTTCTTGCTATTATATGAAAATTGCACAACACTCAGCGATATTGCTCCGTATGTCTTAGTCATATGGAAACAAGAATAAAAGTTTTCTTATGATATACGTTTATATTGTTATGAAATTAATAAGGAACATATATGAGGATGGAGGAATGAATAGCTTAGATCTTTTTTATATATTTTCTTTTAACATTAGACAAGATTATATTATAAATCATTTTATTGTTGTAATTGTAAATAAAATGTATTTTTTAAATATTATTAATTCTACACATTTTTCTATAATCTTTACTAGTACAAGTGCACAGCATACTAAATTGATGCTATTTAGTGCTGCACTAAGCTAACCTAAGTATTAGGCTGGGCTTTTTACAATCTTTAGTTGTTTGAAATTTTCTCTCGAATTAAGAATTTTTATAATATGTGATGTAGACTTTGCAAACGCAAATTAAAATTTGAAAGGACTGTGACACTAATTTAGTTTTCTTTATTCACAGGTAAATATATCAGATTTACTTCATCGTAATAATGGTTGTACTTATTGGAAAATCTAATAACATGGTAAGAAAGTTTATTTTTGTTTTATTTAACATTCAAAATTTACTAATCACCGTGATGCTTTGTATAAATTCCTCTATATAAATTTCATTCTAGTAGTATAATTTATAAGAGTGGAGTTAGTTTGGAGGAGCTAGTCAGTAATTTTATGCAGGACGGACCTGATTGAATGAAGGTACAGATCTCATTCATCTTTGGTCACTTTACTTTGCTTTCCAATTGGATTTAGCAAGGCGAGATTGTATTTATATTTAGTGTAGATTATATTATTTTTTATTTTTTTCAATTTTCTGAGATTGATGTTATTATATTATTTCCTAAGAGTGAAATAAAATATTTTTCTTTGGTCGATTTTATTTATCCATTGGATATATTTCTCTAAACTTATTTTCTCTCATATCTCGTTAGCTTTAAATTGAGTAGAGATATGTTATAATGTGATAATGGTTGAAGGTAAATACATTTTTACTTATGTATATAAAAAATGTAATTCTCAATAGTTTCAGTTTATTACAATTCATTGTTTAACATGACATGTTAAATAATGAATAATAATAAATTGAAAAATTGTGTTGCGGTGATCCACTGCGGCTCTATCCTTTTTGCTTCTATTTACACGCTATTTCATATAATCTGTCTAAATTTAGTCTCTAGAACGAAAAGTATGAAGCTGTTAAATATGTGAAATCCAATTTTTATTGAATTTAACACTAGGATGCCTGAGGCTTCGCCCGCACAAAATGATCCAATAATTATTCATTAATAAAGAGAATTGTACTCGTTTATTATATAATTTACTTTGCATGTTATTCTAAAATTATATAATTTGAAATATATATTAGTGCAAAATTATGTAACTAAATTTATTGAGTAATTTTTCACACTTGCATTCTAAACTTCCACCTTCACACTTTCGCGTCTAACACAAGTAGCCATGTGCAATTACTATTGTATATTGTCAATCAAAAGGAAATAATAATACAGATAAAGATTTTTTTATTTCAATAGTTAATAAAGTAAGAAAACTCAATTACATTTCTTCATTCTATACATAACATAATGTACAAAACATGAAATTAATTACCAAGTTTTTTATAACAACATTTAACTGCTTAAAGCTCATAAATCGTATTTTTAAAATAACCCTTTGAAATTGATATCAAGAAATAAAAGCGTGGCGATATTTTACAGAAATTATCAAAAGTGCTGTATTTCCTTATAATGAACGATCATCATATTTTTTGGGTTTCTCTGAAACATAACACTAACATTACAAAGTAAACTTTATTGTAAGAATTTATTTTCATTTATCATCAACTAAACAACACGCAATTGGAAAGAAGAGAAATACGCCTCTTGGACTTAGTTATCTCTAAAAAAAATTGATAAAAATGCACTTGCAATTTTGTTAAAGTTTTCAGGTTGAATAAGAATATTGTATTTTTTTATTAAGAATGATTGAGAAGCATTTAAAAATATTTCGTCCGTTACTTATTATTGGTATAAGTTACTTTAATAATAATAAGACTCTTCAGTGTTAACTTGAGAAAATTATTTAAAATTTATTACTTATTGCGAAACTAACTGGCTAAGTAAAAAAATACACTCTACCGAGAAACATTGAAATAGGAACCAATGTTGTTGTTTATATTTTTAATTATGTACATTTTATTTTTATATCTTTTATTTACTCCTTATTCCATTCGCGATCATTCTACTAGTAGATGTAAATATATCTCCCATATACAAATATAATTAAAATGAATCTCCAATTGGTATTTAAGTCCACAGGTATTTTATTTGACATATTGTGTAATGTTTTTCATCTTCGCTATCATACGCTCTATAAAATTTACTCGCTTTCTATCGCTTCAACTTTATTATGCAATGAATGGAGGAGGATGATGTATATGCACACGTTTAATATATGCAAATTATAAATAAATTTTTGATATGCCAAGTATATTAAAAACTTATAATGTGATCTCGTTAAACAAATTTAACTCGTACCAATCATAATGGAAAATAAAGTAGCAATTTAACCAACTCTTTCATGAGAAACGCCAGTTGTTTTACTTTTCTATAGTGTATTGCAGCCATAGATCGTTGAATTATGCGCAACATTAACTTTATTCGATCACGTACTCGTAGCTCTGCTGAGGGCGAGCGATTCATAATGCATTATTTATCCCGATCATTAATTTTTAAATATATTAGTGTTGGTGGCTTTTCTAATATGTGGAAACATCTTAAATATTTGCTATCTAAATACAGTAACAAATTATTCCAATTTTAATATTGTTAATAACGAAATCGAGCGGAAACCAAAAAACTATGTGTGAGTTTCTATTTTGTTATTCTAGAATAATGGAAAGGTTAATCGCGGTGGACGAGGAAGATAGTAGCAACATGAAGACCAACAAGTAAAAACCTTAGCTATTTATAGTATTGCAATCGTAGTAGCACTCCACTTGTATTCCCCTTCTCAGTCGACAGGCCTTAAAAGCTCTCAGCCGTCTGTCTCTCACAGACTATGAAAGTGGTAGTTTATTTACTGTCACTATTTAATAGTGTTAGTTTTATGTGTGACTGTTTCTTTAAAAGCTGTTCACATTTTAAGATACTTTTTATTATACAATGTAATGGGATACAAAAATAGGTTAACTTAAAAATAATATAACAGTCGACCTTGTTCTCTTAAAAGTCAACTAATGGGTAGATCAGAGAATTGTATAGTAAAATAATTTAGTGAAAGAAAATTTGCCGTAAAAATATATATCAATATTGAAGCATAAGTTATATGCCACATAAATATACAAATTACACATACACTTACACGTGTCAATACATACATAAATACATCTACATATAACATATGTATATACAAACAGACAGAAATAGTTCGAACTACTACTACTACTACTTCGAATGTTAGAGTGAATTATTATTTACTTTTATTTTAGACTGAGCGACACCGATGTTATTTAATTTAAATTTAAGACATTTTTAATTACTAACTTCTTCAAAAGTTTTTGACGGGTTGGTTCCTTTTAAGTGACTTTGCTCACGTACCACTTACTCCACCATCGTATAAGTAACTATTGTATTATATGAAATTTTTAATATTTTATCTTATAACTATCAGATATAGATAGCTGTATCTGATAGTCATGAGATAAAAATATAGATTTGTTATACTAAAAAGAAACATTGTCATTTATAGTTTCTGTAGTTTTATTACCATGTTCAATTGTTTATTATTATTTGTTATTAATACAGTACCAACCTTTTTGGATCTGACTTTATATATGATTGCAGGCCATGTAAAAATATATTTTATCTCACGACGAAATTTTGATGAAATTTTCAATACTTGACTGAGTCGTCTTCAATACTTGACCTGTCGCTTATTCAGGTATTGAATAATCACTGAATTACTGAAAATATAAATACAATATTATATTTGTAATAATATTATAGTAGAAGTAGAATAGTGAATAAAACTTGCTTAAGGATTATTTTTTTATTTATAAGCACATTCAACTACTTTAATCTTACCGCTGCGAGAGAGAAATTAAATTTATAAATTAGGACTTTTAATAATGAGATTCTAATGTGAAATATTAATAAATAAGGTGTTCTGCCTATTTTAAAAAATTGTAACGTCTGGTTTCATTATATGGTGTATGCTGCATGTAAATGGAATAGATGTAATAAAAAGTAATCTTAAAAACTTATGTCTAATTCTTGATTATGAATCTCTTCCTGAATTATCTTGAAATTTCTTTCATATTTCTTAAGGGTTGCGTCAACGATGGATGTTGATCAAGCGCTCTAATACGTTGTCTTCTAAATATTTTAATATTAGTTTCACATTATCCCACCAAATGTTAGTGTCAGCTTGAATTTCTTAAGCTTATTAAGAAAAAATAAGCTGTTGTTACATTGGGGACAAATATTGATCTTAAAGCAGCTACTTCCTGTTTCTCCACGTAATATGAAAGGAAGAAATAACTTGGTGCTAAAACAGCCTGTTTTTCTTTTTCCGCTTGAATTCGAGATATTTCCTACTTTGACGTCAAATGAAGAAATGAAAATAATTCAGTACATGAAATTGAACCTGCAACTGTCGCTTATATAAATATATATATATATATATATATATATATATATATATATATATATATATATATATATATATATATATATATATATATATATATATATATATATATATATATATATATATATATATATATATATATATATATATATATATATATATATATATATATATATATATATATATATATATATATATATATATATATATATATATATATATATATATATATATATATATATATATATATATATATATATATATATATATATATATATATATATATATAAAAATAATTTATTCTCCTCGGGTGAGAATCGAACCCACAAGCGTTGCGTTTACACATAGACGCGTTAGCTCTACTGTCACGACGGACCTGAAATACCTATATATTTGATATCTAGAATTCATATTCACCAAAATATGAAGCACATATGAGGATACCATTTTCAAAGCCTTTTCGATTCATTGATGCCTCTGAACCACTTTATACTAAAAAAAATATATAGAGACGAGTAAAGGTTGAAAGTGCAATGGCTACCAAAAACGTCATTTGTTATATGCAATTGAAGTTATACTTCAACAAAAACAAGTCATGGACGGTTCATTAATTTTATTTTCAGTTAGGAAATTTTGTAAGTTACTTATGTTATAAATACAGTGCGCGTGGAGTAGGAACTTACTTTAACCAATGTTAAGACTCGAGTCACAATTTCATGAAATTAGCGTGCTACAAATTCCTAAATTATAGAACTGAACTGATTTGTCAGTTCAGTTGAATCAACACATCATGCCTAAATGGCGTAAATCATGAAACAGAGTGTCTTACCACTAGGTACCGACGGTTCCTGTAGTTCTCCCTGCATATCTGCGGTTTTCTATGCTACGAGAGAGACAAAGCGTGAAGCTAATTTCAATTACAAGAGATTGTGCTTTTTACAACATGAAAATACATCAGGGTGTAAAGCGGTTACTTAACCGTTTACTTTACTAAAAAGACAATATTTCAGTCAATAGGCGGGTTGTACTTATCCTATACCCAGTATCAAGTCAATATTTCTGCCTTTAAACTAAAAAAACATTATCAGTAAACATTATCAGTAGACATTACAATATTAGTTAATAGTCATTTTAAGTGTTAGAGTAATCGTTTCCTTTATAGTCATTGCTGATGGACGGGCGATTAATTGTTCATGATATCATATTGTTGGTACTTGTACTCATTTATTTGGAAATTTGTAAATATAGTTTATATGTTTATATATACTTTTTTGGTTTGAAATTTTATACTTACGACATCATGGCATTATATTTTTTTTCACAGAAACAAGTATTTTTATTTTTCAAAAATAGATTTGTTGTTAAAAATATACCATACTATTTTTAAAATAAAATATTCCATACTGTCTATCACTTTTAAAGGACCTACCTTACGTTGTTTTGTTATAATTCAAATGGTGTTGGCAGAGATTTCGAGAAAAGCTAAACCGTCTTAAGTTTTTCTTACACGTTTAACTAATTTCGTTGCAATATCATCCTTTTGCATAAAACCTATACTATATATATAAAAAGCTTACTCACGGATTAACCTAGTAACCTATGAAAATTTATCCAGCCCGTTGCGTTCAGACCTTACCGTAAAAAGACAGACGGATGAAATGATGTAATAACAAAATTTTATATTAATTAATTGGTTTAACGATTAATGATTTGACTTTGTCCCCTACTGAATTACTAAAACTGTAGTTGCTTATTTTCAAAGTCAAAAGCGTCAACAGAATTTCGAATTTGTGGCTGGCTGGATTCAAATGTGATAATTTTACTCAAGTTACATTACGTTTTGTCTTTTTTTTGTGTTACGCTGAAAAATTAGAAGAACCTATTGTTGACTTACATATAGTTCTATACCTTCTAATGAGATTGAGGAAATTAAAATAATTCATTTTCCCGAGTGGGTGTTGAATCTACAAAGCTTACAAACATACGCTTTGCAACATTGGCTTCTACTGCTATTTGCTATATATTAAATGTAAAATTTACAGAATGTGCCAAAACTGTACTACAAACTTTCCCATTATTATAGTATACCAATCGCTTTGAGTGCAGCATTTGCAATCGTGCAGCAATATCCGCCGCGAAATCGCTCTACACTGATAACTAATTCAGCTCACAGTACATTATTTGTAGTATCATTTTTGATTGTTTAAAACTAGATTTTTCTCCCAATTTTGTCGTTATTGCTAAAATGTAATATACCATTACCAGTGCAGGTGATAGGTGTAGAATATACTTCTAGTGGATTTAACTTCCAATAAAGAATGACTTATATTTTTATTTTTTTCCATTGGTCTAGTGTATACGTTTGTATGAAAACGTTGAACACGATAATCTAAAATATAATTAATAGCTTTAATTTTCTTTATTTTTCTCATTTTGCACCCTAATACTAAGATAACTGTTTGCTACATAAGAGATAAAACTAAAAAGTAAACAAATAAACCCGGTCTGCTTACACTGGGCATGGCGTTAAGTTATATGAAATACCACATCACATGTCGCTAACACTTGTTCGGAAGAAAATTCTGCTTAGAACAGATGGCAAAAACTGTACATTTTTATTTTATATATGATTATTACAAATTTATTATTAACCACATTAGTAGCTAACCTGCCTTTAATTTAAATTATATTAATTCCACAAGGTTTTCGTTATTGAAATTGCATTCCTTCGGAATAAGCACGGAATATCTTAACTAAGTTTCCCCAGTATATTCCAGAACGGTTGACGTTAATATTAAATTTTTATATTTACACGATTTTGTACAACAGTCTCAATTTAAATATTTGAATTCGATCCTGATACGTATAATAATATAATAGATTAACACACATGATGACCGTTGTGACGCAGAGGCGTAACGTCTGCCTGTAACGTGACGGTTTCTGGGTTCGATTTCCAGTCGGGGAAGATGAATGTTTCTATTTCCATTTTCTTCGCTCTGGCATTTAGGCAAGGCGCGGCGTTGAGTTCCGCCACTCAACACGCAATGCTTCGAAAAAGGCGGAAAGTGGGGACGGAGAAAGCAGGGACTAAGCAACGGAGTGTCTTAACACTAGGTTCCAATAGTTCCTGCAGTTCCCTCTGCCTACCCTGCTGCCATGTGCGGGATAAAGCGTGAAGCTAAAAAAAAAACATTCAACTGTCCCTAGTAATACATAATTAAAAAAAAACATATTAATAGTTTAATTTTAGTAAAGAGTAAAAATACTAGTAGCTTAGTACTAATACTTTTATTCAGCCTTCGTCATTCTCAGTAAACAGTAATTACTCATGACCACACTACCTACAATTAATTAAAATGTCATACAAGACAAGTTGGGTATTCTGTTGTTTGGAAAATTAAACTGTTTACATTTATTGTTTGTTATTTTATTATTACCTCACAAATAATATATTTATAAATATATTTATGTAATATTTACGACCTACGTGTCTTTAAATGTAATGCGTTATTTACATACATCTACCCAGAATGATGTAAAAAGTATAAAAATGTGAAAAAGGTTTTAAGTTTATTATTATGATCTAGTCTCGGTTTCTCAAATAAAATAAGAATAAATCTGGTTTGTTAAAAATTGCGAATTTATTTTCGCTTAAAAAAGTAAGTTATAAGAAATCGAATATTCAATTCAATGAAATTTTGTTTTAAGGTGTGCTTCAAGCGACAAATGGACTTCTTAATTTTCGCCATCCAATTTTCATTTACTAATATATAAATTTTTTAGTTTACCTTATCTATCGTAGTTCTACGTTAGGTGTTCCGGATTTTTGTGCTTATGTATTTTTATTATAACTTTTTATACTGTGTGATTTTCCATTGCATAGTTTGTCGGACAGATCTTTGTAATAAAGTTTGTTGAGTATTTAGCATCAAATAAATATTAAATGTCAAAAATCAAATATCTTATAACTAAAAAGTAGATCCCAAAGATATTCTACAAATAAACATACAATAGACAGCCATTTTTTTAATATAATTTTATTATTGGCTTCTCGCTATATTCTGCTCATAGCCGAATAGGGAGATGGCATCGTAGGAATCGTGAAAACCTAGTTAAATTACTCCGTTCGTGGAGAACGGCTTTTCCTGGTATTGCGGGTACTCAACACCGCGTTTGCTTAGTTGCCAGTGCTATGAAATGGTCATGAAATCTATTCTCCCTAAAGGAGAATCGAATCATAAATTCTTATTCTATTATTGTTTTTACATCTCTTTACATGTTATGGCATTCTATGGGCGTTTGAACGTTCCTATTGGAAACACTCACAGGACGGTTATTGGACTGTTTCTAAATAATAACCACGTTAATCTGCCAATATTTTACTCTATATTTTATTTTCTCTTTCATTTTTAAGATAAGGAATCTACTGAGACGTTTTTTTTTAAATTGTCAATGTTAAAAATATATTATATATAATTACTTAGAGTGACAATTAAATTAGCAATTATTGCTGAAATATAAGCTACTACTTTTGTATTTTAAGGACCCATAATTAAAATAGAAAATTATTGTATAAGTATTGTTTGGTTCAATATATTTCGATTAAAATTCCACTGAGCAAATGTTTTGTGTAATAGAATTTAGTAAGCTACAAAACAAATTCATTATTTCAAAACAAACCGATAAAGTTATTTTCGATAAGGTCCTTACCGTACCCTCGTTGAGGCTCTAACGTAAAAACGATTTTAGAATTCCATAAATTAGTGTCCCACAAAGTTTTGCAGATGATGTCAAGGTAAAACAAAAATCATATTAACCATATATATAACCTTCATTCATAACCTTCATTGAATTCCTTTAATAATGAAAATTTTAAATATATAATTCTGACTATAGACGTGCTGTGGATTCGATTCTTACTTGGAGAGAATAAATTATTTTAATTGTTCTTTCACTATAGTAAGATAAAGGCTAGTAATGAGTGAAAGCGGGGAACGGAGTTTCTTAAAATTAGGTATACCCTGATACAGTATGAAGCTGAAAGAAAAACATTGAATCAAGAGCGAATCGGACCCGCATTTGAACGTTTCCATAATAACAAGCAACTTTTATATTATAATATTTTTAGCTTACTCTTACCTTATTTAGACATTATTCCAAACAATGTTACAAGAGGGTATAGTTTTAGATGATAAAGACTATATGGATGTTGCATGATGGCATCAGTCAATAACTGAAGGAAACTACCCTAAAGTACGTTGAATGATTTATATCATTTAAAGCAATTATATGAAGTTTATATTACAATCCAAATGTACTCGATACGTGTAATCTATATGTGTTTCAATGTTTTTGTTTTTAAATTAACTTTAACCACTATCATAGGAAACATCCTAACAATATAATATAAAGTTCTTGTAGTGCGTCACGTTGACAGATATTTTCAAAGTATACACTCATTTACCAGTATGCAAAAGTCCCTCGTAAAAATTATGGCCTACCGAACCGGAAAAAGGTGAAAAATGAAAATAAGCTACTCGGCTATTACCTTATATTATATAAATAAAAAATTATATATACATAAATACGTTTGTATTAACTTACGCGTAGATTTACGTTGATTAAAAAAGTCCCTATTAAATCTTTTAAATTAATTTAAAACCGTCTTTTGCTCGCAACATTTTTAACGTAAATTATTCGAACAAAACGAATAGTCAGCGTTTCTAAAGATTCAATTTAAATTTTGGTTTTTAACTAAGCTGTAATATTAAAAGTTGAGTTAATTCAAAGGCGGAGAGCGGATTTACTTTTTGTGGGCTCGAAAGCGTTTTTTGACACATTATTAATTCAGTATACTCTTTACCATAAAACGAACTCAATATCGAAGACAAAACCCATTTCTCAGTTACAACTTAGCTTTTCTCAATCGTAAATCAGTATAAGAAATGAGAATTTTATGTGGCTCTAAACAACACGTCCTATAAATTCTAGCTTACTTTCAACAATGTATCAAAATATATTTATTATAAGCAATAATAAAACTAGTTTATATCACTTTGTATGTTTTAAAATTAAGCCAAATTCAAATCAATAGAAATAATAATTACATACTGATACAAATAAAATCACTGTAGCTCAGAAATATTGGTTAGTATCTCAATATCTGGTTATAGAGTATGGCGTTAAATTCCGCTTCCCAACGTGCAATATACATAAATTTTCCACAAAGAAAAGGAATCGATTTACTTGTATTCTGAGTTCGCGTATTACAATATAAATATTAAATTTTATAACAAATATTATAATTAATATACTTTAAACAAAAATCATAGCAATTGAAACTATATGTAGTCCTGCCGGAAAAATGGTGAAGGTGAAAATAATATATTTGTCAAAGTTAAGCACGATTACTGTACTAATTTTATCTGTATATATGTGTAGTTCAACAGGAAGCACAATTTATAAAAAGAAAATTAATTAAAAGCTAAGAAAAAATGAATTGATTTTCTATAAAATGAACAACTTTAATGAATAACTTTAACTTTTCATAAAACTTTGTAATTGTTTTATTCTATAAGGGTTCCGTTTACTATCTAGATATAACTACTTAGAAGTATTATCTAAAAAGATTTTTAGATATAACTTTAAAAATACCTTCTAGTTTGTATTATACTGTTTTCATGAGCTGTCTTAATGCTCATGCGCATGCGCATTTTTAGTAAGGCAATTGCGTCCTATTGTTGTCTCTTATAATTTGATGTGGCTGATCTGTGTGGATAACAGAACACCATAATTATTTTGACAAAATATATTTTATTTATAGATTAAACTTTCAAAATTAAATTTAAGTTATTACAATATACAATTTAATAATGTTTTTATTCTTTAAATGAATTACTAAGATCTTTGTTGAAATATTACATGTATTTAAACAAAGATATTCTGCTTTTTGAATTTCGTTGATTTAATTTATATAGAACAGAGCACCGCACCTACTACGACAGTGATGTAAAGCTATTTTTTTACCGAATGGCAATTACGATGACATTTCGCTTCACCACCACAGAGTAAATAAATATTTTTTTTTTCAAATAAAAATGAATTATAAAAATATGAAAATCTATAGAAGAATAATTTACTGCTATTTATTCGATGACATATCAGATTGGGCTAGAAAAAGAAAAGTTGTAAGGCTTTCAAGGAAAGATTAATTCCATTGAACAAATAGTAATGTGTTTTTATTCAAACAAAGTATTTCACATAGTTTCAAAAGCAAATGTTATTCACTCAAACGTTAAATGAATTCTTAGATCTAATCTCATTTTTCCTTTGTTGGTGCTGAAAGCACTAACTTCTTGCCCAATTTCATAACGTTAGGTCAGCGGTAATTAATGATATTAATTTTAGCTTGATACTGATGCTTGATAATGGTTATGATAGACGGACAGAGAGACGAGCAAGCTTCAAATTTCTTTAAGGGTTCCAGGAATCGTATGCAGATCTTATTTCTTTCCTTTAAAAAAATGAACTGCTCAAAGGTTGTCGTTACATAACAAGACACTTTTACAACACACGTGGTTCAGGTTTGCCACTTGGATTTGGATGACTAGTGGAGAAGAAGGAGATAGGGTGAGAGGAAGAAGGGGGGAAGAAGGGATAGAGAACAGATGGAGAGGTGCAAGATTTTAATATTTAGATCTCTTTGCTTAAAAAAAGCAAAGCCCCACGCCATAAGTCAAAAGCTTTGTAACGAATATCATTGCTGTTAAAGAAAATAAACTTCATGATTAAAAACGCAGTTCACATTTTGTTCAACAGAGATTGTAGAGTCCCCAGTACATTGTCAGAACATCCTAGCACATATATAATATTTATAATACAGTAATTTGAAACAATAACCACAGCTATCAGTAAAATAGTCCCAAATGTACCAAAATATCCACAAAATAGTCATAAATATTATCTAAACAACCATTTACAACTTATGATAGCTGTCATATCTAACTGCCTCACACTGAGCTTGTTTGTAGTGCGGTATGAATATGTTGGTAATCGAGTGGCGCTTGTCAAATTAATATTGGCTAACCATTTCTACGTATCGTTGTGGTTTTGTAGATAACTTGCTCGTATAATACAGCTATTGCTATATTATTTTATGTGGGTTGGTTACGAGTTCATTTAATAATTTAAAGTTGAACTCGTTTTATTTGGACTACATTAGATTTTTCAGATTTTTTCTGTACACGCCATTTACTTGCAAGCAGGTGTAATTTATTGTCAAGATTCTGTTCATTCTCTTCATTCATTCTCATCTTATTGTTAATTTAAAGTGTTCATCCGACCTAAGAATAGAAAAAAAACACTAAAAGAAGAAGACATAAAAATTTAATCACATCGAATTTTGAACATAATCAATTGTAAAATCGACCAGCTTGATGAAGTACTCAAGGTTTAGAGGTAAATGCGCTAAAATTTTCCATCAGCCACGGCTTCTAAATTCACTGCGTTCAAACTTTTGTGTTTTTCTTTTTTTTTTTTTTTTTTTTTTTTTTTTTTTTTTTTTTTTTTTTTTTTTTTTTTTTTTTTTTTTTTTTTAGCTTCACGCTTTATCCCGCACATGGCAGGGTAGGCAGAGGGAACTGCAGGGACCGTGGGAACCTAGTGTTAAGACACTCCGTTACTTAGTCCCTGCTTACTCCGTCCCCACTTTCCGCCGTTTTCGAGGCATTGCGTGTTGAGTGGCGGAACTCAACGCCGCGCTTTGCCTTAGTTGCCAGAGCGAAGAAAATGGAAATAGAAAAATCCATCTTCCTCGACTAGGGATCGAACCCAGAAACCGTCGCGTTAGCCGCGTTACAGGCAGACGTTGCGCCTCTGCGCCACGACGGTCCTCGTGTTTTTCTTTACAGACACTATATTCTACTCTTTATCGTGCCCGCTTTAGCCTAGTAAATAACAATTTATTCGTGTAAATATCTGGTTGGATACCACGATAGCTTAGTGTTTCACGATTTCACAACATAAAATTCATGATTTTTTCGGACACAAAAATTCATATTCATATTTTCTTTCATCAGAATGTTTCTATGTTTATTTTACTTCAATATTTTATAAAGCATACGTAATATATGGAAATATATATAAATATGGAAATATATAAAACATTAATATATATATATATATATATATATATATATATATATATATATATATATATATATATATATATATATATATATATATATATATATATATATATATATATATATATATATATATATATATATATATATATGTATATATATATATATATATATATATATATATATATATATATATATATATATATATATATATATATATATATATATATATATATATATATATATATATATATATATATATATATATATATATATATATATATATATATATATATATATATATATATATATATATATATATATATATATATATATTAATGTTTTTACTATTTATTTTATAAATGCAAGTTATCATCATTTCGCGTTGTGACGTTCACGCTTGAAAAAAATAACCATTTTTCGTCTTTTCACAATTTTTCGCCCAATTTTCTTGGCATGTTGAGTATTGAAACTCAATGCCGTACGTTGTCTTTTTACTAGGGCGACGAAATAAAAATAATTCATTCCCTCGAGAGAGAGTTGAATCCACAACCATCATGTTTGCAGTCACAAATTGTGAAGATAAATAATAATAATAACAATATAGTCCATAACTTATTTTTTTCCATATAAATATATTTGTTTCCTCTTATAAATTGTAAAGGTAAGTAGGCAAGGAATAATAATACAATAAATAATTCAGAGCTTATCTAATAGATAAGTAGCTAACGAAACACATACAACAAATGAATACAGTTCATGAATTTGATTAGTGAGTCAGCTTTGTTTGAGAGATAAATGTTCGAGATTTCCGGCTAAAATACTGAGGTACACGTAATTGAACATATCTGGTGTCATAGTCATCACAGTATATAACTGTGTTCTAAGTAAGCAGTGAGTACTAAATAATAGATCACAAACGACTTGCAATTTGACAATCTAAAACAAATAAAAGTGTCACAGAGAAATTTTTAATGATAATAGTCAATGGCAACTACAATCCCTACTCAGTATACCACGGTTTCACACCTAAGCTCCTAAGCCGATTTTAATGAATTTTAGGGTAAAGATAGTTAAGAAAATGGTTGGTAGTCAGCTTAAAATCATTTTTGAAAACAATCCACATGATTTTTAACTACTATTTGTGGAAACGTTTTAATTATACATTCTGTGAGAGGCGAGTTTATAACCTAGAATTTTAATTTTAGTACCGTTTCAACGATCTCAAGAAAGCGAATTGGTTAAAAATATAACAAACGTTCAAACTTAAATAGTTCGATTGATAATTGATTAAGCAAATTCTACAAATTAGCCAACTTATCTTTACCATCCCTAAAACAGGTTAAGCTAACAAACGATGAACAAGATGCGTGTAGTAACCCACTAATATAGTTTAAATACTCTAGAAACATTTTTAATATGTTGTAAATGCATTTACTCATCATAGTTTTGCATTTGTTCATATGTCTAGGTATGTCCGAAATAAAATATAGAAATATAAATTAAGTTTAATAAGGATAAGAAAAATATATTAATGGGGTCGGAAATATATGTATATGTGCATCATGTATACAATGTGATTTAATAGTAAACAGAGTGATTCGAAAACTAAATCTGAGAAAATCAAAGGAATGCAATGTGTTGTTGTACGTAAGAACAACCATGCATTCCTACGCAAATAATCGCGGTTCAGGTCAGGCGTAGCCACGAGAGGTTCGCCATTACTTTAAAGTGTACGTAAAAGCGACATTTTCATATTTCTTTTCTGTTTAATCCATATAATAAGGTTCTTGTGCACATTTGGCTAGAGTTCCCAACAATAAAATGAATTGATACCATTTCCAAGGTAGTTAATTAATAATAATTGATATGACTTAATTCAGCCCGTTATCCTACCGTTGTGGCGCAGAGGCGCAACGTCTGCCTGTAACGCGACTAACGCGACGGTTTCTGGGTTCGATCCCCAGTCGGGGAAGACGGATTTTTCTATTTCCATTTTCTTCGCTCTGGCAACTAAGGCAAAGCGCGGCGTTGAGTTCCGCCACTCAACACGCAATGCCTCGAAAACGGCGGAAAGCGGGGACGGAGTAAGCAGGGACTAAGTAACGGAGTGTCTTAACACTAGGTTCATATGGTTCCTGCAGTTCCCTCTGCCTACCCTGCTATGTGCGGGATAAAAGCGTGAAGCTAAAAAAAAAAAAAACCTTCAGAATAATATATTTATTTAAGGTAAATGGTGTTTGCTTAAGGTTTGTATTCATGTATTTTTGTACTTTGTATTAGTTTTTCAGCTGACACAAAAATATATCAAGGTTGGTAAAGAATACCTAGGTACAAAGCACTCTGTTATCTGGTTTTCTTCCGAATTGTTGATTGTTAATAGTCGACTTTTGTCGATTTGTCAAGATTGAACACACTTTGCTACCATGGTGGCTTAGATTTTATTTTGATTTATAAGTTAATGAATATCTTAGTCTATTACCTATGATTATTACAATTACATTTAAATGTACATCAGAGAGAATTAGTAAGAAATATATAATAACTCTATACAATTCCGTTATGTAACTATATACAAAATTATTTTACCTAATATAATTGTATAAATGAAAAAATAAATGGCTACTTTATTTTAACATTTATTGAATAACTAAAACATAAAGCGTGTGATAATATATAAAATAAATTATGTGACAATTAAATCTATTATAAATATTTTTAACATTTATGGTAGTATTGAACTAGTTGGCAGCTAGCATTGGAATTACCACTTCGCTTTTATATCCCTATCTGTCTATATCTGAATTTCTTGGAATTTCATTGTAATGGAACAATTTAGAGGGACGTGTTCGCTCTCACGTACTCTTGGGTGGCGATATTACATTGACTATTTAGGTTAGATTGTATGAAGTGAATGGCGATGAATATTGGATATTTTGAACGTTTACCGTACATTTGTACGAGTCTGTTAAAATAATGGGATATAGTGTAAATTTTTTAACGGATTGCTAAAGTAGTTTTAAGTGATAAAAATAATCTTTATGATTTTATGATTTTCTGTATAGAACCGTTTGTTAATAATATTATGTTTCACGATTACAGAGGTAAGATAAAATACAAGCATTACAATACATAATTCAAATTTCTGATTTCAATTGCATTTTTCTTCTCTGTTTCACAGCATGAGCTTTCACAGCACTTTACTTGCTAGATCATATTCGTATACGTTATTTGTACTCCAATCGCGAGCCAATATCCTCCACAGAATCGCCTCGGCTTGCTCAATGTAAAACGTCGAAGCCATCGCGAATGGAATAACACTGTTTCGTTATAGTTTTTTACATATTTTCAATATGTAATATGAAGATATTTTCAATATGTAATAATATACTATGCAAGTGATTCTTTTGACTCTATACATTTAGTAGGCAACATTTTGGTACAGTTGTTGAGTGGAGAAATTAACATTCTTCTTTGCCCAAGGGAATGTATATATTATTTAAATAGTATTGAGCAGAACCAAATGCTGTATGAAACTAGTTAAATTATGTTTATTTTTCTAATGGGCAACCGTTATATGTATGTAACACTACATGGTCATTTAATTGCTTCTCTGGCCATATAGACTAGCGTCAGAAGAAGTGTTCGTACTATGATTTTTTTATATATGAGAAATTGTTAAGTATATGTCAATACATCAATTTGTAACGCTATAAATAAATTATCAGTAGACTAACAAAAACAATTGTCCAAAAAATAGTAATAATATTCCTCATACAGTAGCAGTATAAATGTTTATTTGAAATATACACGATAGTTCGTGTATATGTGCAAGGTACGTTGATATTAATGCGACCTTGTTAACTTTTATATTTTTCAGCTCCCAGGCTCACTCCACGCAGGTGAAGTCGGAGTGTCGCTGGATATTTTTAGTGGGTATACCCACGCAGGCAACGCCTTTGCCAGGGAGTCCCACATGCCCCTCCTCCGTTCCCTGAAAAGAAAGGGATGCGTAATGGTATTTTTTCCCAGCGACAAAAAAAAAAATAAAAAACCGTAGGCAGAGGGAACTGCATGAACTATAGGAACTTAGTGCTAAGACACTCCGTTAGTTGCTTAGTTCTCTGAGTGGGAATCGAATCCAAAAACCGTCGCATTACAGGCAGACGTTGCGCCTCTGCGCCACGACGGCACGCCACGACTTTTGTATTTAGTGACTAGAATATATAACCTCATAAAATTAGAAAAAAAAATTAAATAAAACACTTATTTGTTACAAAAAATCATATAAATAATAGAGAACAGCTTTAAAGTTATGCCTAACAATATACATATTAAATGTACTTTTGATTTCTGTTAGAAGTAAACATGACATGCTTAAAGAAAACATAAAAATTTGAACGCACCGGGACTAACCCACGCTACATGGATTCTTCATCACTCTGTGGTAAAATTTAAATTTTATGTGATACGATATACATATGAAACTTAGGCTTTTGTCATCCCTCGTAAAATTCTCATTATTTTTAGCAATCTACATACAAACATCTTTAAGTAGTTACACTCGTAAAGTATAATGAGAGATAGTAAGCTAGCTAGTAAATAAAAAGTATACTAAAGTTGATCTTATTACACAAACAAGACGAATTTGTTACATAATAATTATAAGGTATAATATAATAGATTTATGAGTATTTCCAGTGAGGAGAAAGTATAGTATCTGTGTTCCTAAAATTATTAAAAGTTTTAATAATCTCTACCTTGAGAAGGAACCTACAATCATTGCGCCTATGGAGCATTTACCTTTCAAAACAGCGACAAACTGCCCAAAAAATGGTTTTAAAATACGCGTATACACTTACATATATAGTAAATACGCCTTACCATAATACACTTTAAAACAAATGTTTTAATAGAGAAAATTGATTTTAAAATTATTGCTAAATAGACAATTAATTTAAAAGATTTGTGGAGTTCATAGTAATTTATAAGTACGTAAACTTTTGAAGAGGGTTGAATCGGCCATGAATACTTAATTTATCTAATAAGCCTTTGTAATTACTGAAATTTCTTGCCACGTGTTCATAATAAAGCAATATCGAAGTAGATACATTGTGTAATTCTTGTCAGTGTAATACATCATGTGGTTGTACACACGAATATTATGACTGAAGAACTGAACACGACCTAGTAGTCAAAGTGCTTGGACAGTTTATACTACTATTTCCAACTAGAATTATAAATTCAAAGCTACATTTATTACCTATAGATTTAAGCACAACTGTGAAATTGTTCCCTGGCATCTAATGCTATATAAAAATTAATTATTCAAGTACAAATTTTATTACTAACATATACTTTGGCCACTTAACAATGTCTCAAATGTAATGTAAAGGGATTTCCAACACTAAATTCTCTTTACTCTAATAAACGCAAAATGACAAAAAGCATAATCCAGAAAAGGACCGTCGTGGCGCAGAGGCGCAACGTCTGCCTGTAACGCGACGGTTTCTGGGTTCGATCCCGATTTTCTTCGCTCTGGCATCTAAGGCAAAGCGCGGCGTTGAGTTCCGCCACTCAACAGGCAATGCCTCGAAAATGGCGGAAAGTGGGGACGGAGTAAGCAGGGACTAAGTAGTACATGTACCATTCGAGAGGATGAAATATTCTTATAATCTTACACGTTCACGTTCAATATTCTTACACGTTCGCTCTGGCAAGGAAAATGTTAATTTCTGCACTCAATCTCAAATTCTAGGAAAATGCTTAGAACGGAGGTCTTCAAGCCTTATAGGAGGAAAGAGACAAAGCAAAAATAATATTTTTTTTAAATTATAACTATAAGTAGGCATATAGCACTCTCAATAACATTAATTTAGAGCCATCACACACCATCAATAACAAAGCAAATTTCCCAATATATCGTCCACTGAAGGTATTCACACACGCAGTCTATAAAAATATTACAAAATGTTATACCGTAGTAGAACGAGTGAGTGATTTTTATCCTGTTTTCCTTACTTACCAAATTGATTTTAGAGTGAAATTATCCTATTGCACCACGAAAGCTTAGACATACTATATTATTTTTTGTTTCGATATATTTTAAATATGGCATAAAATTTTAATATAAAATTTGTAGTATAAATTTAATGGGCGCCTGAAAGTTCCAGACCAAAACGTAACTAGGTCGGATAATAGTTTATATTCAGAAACTTGTGTTCTATAAGTAATGTTGGATCTTCCAAATGATTATTGTCGAAGTTTATATCGAAGAGCCATTAATTGTGCTTTCTGAAATATTAAGCTTGTTTTAAATATAGCAATAAAAATAATAACTAAAGTGTGAATGTAACTTTTAACGCAAGAGTGTCAGCAATGTCTCTCAGAACTTTAAGATGACATTCAAATATAAGAAAAGAAATTAAAATTGACTGACTTTATCAGTGTACCTGAGAGATAGCGTCAGTCAATTAATTAAACTTACTAATACGATGTGCGATTAAGAAAGTAGCTTATGCCTTTAAAATTTGACAACATTACTTTTAAAATTTAAAAATTTTTACTTACATTCTATATACTTTGAAAAAATTATTATATTTTAAAATATATATTTATAATTTACGAGTTCTTGAGACAAACGTGGAGCAAGAACTCAGCTTATGTAAATACCATAATGGTCGGTTTATTCAGGATAACGGAACTATAAAAGTTCCGTTGACGTTTGACGGTTGAGATGAAAAGTAAAGATCGTTTATTATTTTCAATTGTTTTATAATTAGATTTTACCTACACTCTTGCGTATCCTGCTATGCCTGCGGGATCAAGCGTGAAGTTGGATAAAACATAATAAGTTTCATTCTCCAGATCAATAGTTCCCAACTAGCCAAATAATGTGTCGTGAATGATTTTCAATTTAGTAGATGCGACTTTATTAGTGGTGCTGACCACCAACAGTACCATACAAGTTTTTTTGCTTTTTAAATTAACGATTTCCCCGCATATAGAATAGTTGACAAATATAAAATAATATCTATCGAATTTTCAATTTAATTCATTTTTATTTACTCCTACATCGTGGTGCTAGCTATCACAAATAATGATATGAAATGGTTTTAGCCGAGAAAAAAGTGAATATCTAGTCAAGATAAAATTATTATTATTTAAATGCGTTGTTTAATCCCACCACATAGCCGGAGATATCTTTAACGTGCGAAATGGAGATCATGCATAATGTAGGAGATGTGTGTAGATAAGAAAAAGCTTTCAACGTACTATCGAATATTACAAGGTCCACTTTCTTTAATACTAGAAAGAGAAGTTTCACAAAAAATATCTAAATTTTGTGATTACAACTTTTAAGTATTTTATTTTCATAAAAATATGTATCCTATGTACACAGATTTTAGTAAATTATTCCAAACGTATGAAATGGCATAGATTTTTAAATAGAATTTTCAATCGCACGATACATGTTATTCGATATTCATATTTTTGCTCACATGTCGCTGCTATAACGGAAAATATATGAAATTTTCCATCACAAGTCCTCATCTTAATGATTGATCATTATTTTCAATCTTCAAAGGTCCTCATCTTAATGACTAAAGTTAGTGGCAAAATTTAACAACACATTATCTTACAATTGTAGAGAATAATCTGAGAGGTGACATTACTTATCTATAATAGGTAATATTATAGAGATAATCATAATATATTTTTGAATATTTTTGTATAAGGCTTTTGCTGATAAATAGCTTTAGTCTTAGTTAGTAAAGTTCAAGAGAAATTAGGAGGGGGCTTTAAATGTATTTAAGCTAAACCGTTTAAGTAAAAACGTTTTAACTTGAGCTTCAAAGCTTTAGTATATAATGATATAAAAGTTCCTATAAGTTAATTTTTTTTTATTATTTTTATACTATTTTGACATCTTACGGTTTGACTGAACCATATGAACCTAGTGTTAAGACACTCCATTGCTTAGTCCCTGCTTTCTCAGTCTCCACTTTCCACCTTTTCCGAGGCATTGCGTGTTGAGTGGTGGAAATCAACGCCGTGCTTTGCCTAATTTCCAGAGCGAGGAAAATGGAAATAGAAAAATCCATCTTCCTCGAGTGGGAATCGAACCTAGAAACCGTCGCGTTTACAGGCAGACGCTTACGTCTCTGCGCAAGTCATCTCAATAACACGGATTAATAGAACGTAAGAAATAAAACCTCCAATAAGAACAAATTCGAAACTCATTATAAACAAATACGAGTTCAACTACATCTTTTTATGAAATGACATAAAAGTACCTTCGTTCCATTTTAGCGAAATATGATAATTACATTGTATGTCCCGCTAATGCTTTTTGTAATGTTTCGTTGGGAGAAATGAAATACACTGTCAATTATATCAAGGGTGTTGGTACTGGTATTAGTATTTATATTGGTATTGATATAACAAGATGTTGAGTAATACGTATTAGATTGATGAGTATAATCATAGGTTCTATTCTTGCTCAGTAGAATGAATTTTTTATTTTCTACTTATATTACAAAGCATAGCGTGGAATTTCGACACCTAATACGAAGCCTCAGAAACTTAGCAATAAATGGGGAACGGGTGTTTCAACAATATGTTCCCTCTGTCTACCCTATTATATACGGAGTTACAATTGCGTGTGTTTGTTTATTATGGTTTATTATAACTCCAGTTTTTTAAAGCTATGTCAGACTGCCTTTTAATTCGAACATTCATGCAAAGACAATCCACTGTACATCCTATATTTTTAGTTCCAACCAAATAACACTAAAGAAAAAATAAAAGCATTGTGCCATATCTTATAGTAAAATTTTATAGTGATCAAAAGTAAAATATAATTAAATTATTGTTAAATTATTAAGGAATAGAATTAAAAATTCCGTAACCTACACAAAATAACATTAAAGGGTCTGTCTAAACGACAAGGTTCGTATATAGTCGTTGAAAAATTGCTTCTCAACTTTATTCTCTTGATTTACTATACTTTGAACTGTTCTCATAACTTTTCGAGACAAGGGAAAATAATGATACTTATTAATTCACGAAATATGTAATTAGTTTTATTTCTTTTTACAACTTCACGCTATACTCCGTATACAGCAGAGTAGGCAGAAGGAACCTAGTGTTAATTCAGTATCACTGGGACTATTATTGTAATATTGTGATTTTATGAGACCCTTGCCTGTTTGTGCATATAATACGTTCTTTTACCACACTTGTGATAGTTCCATTATAAGTTACAGCAATGAATAATTAATGAAATTATAAAAATATTCCATCTCTAGTAAAATAAAGCGCAGCGTTAAGTTCTGCAACTCAACCTGTATACAAGGTAGATCGCAGATAGATTGCACACAGTACGTTGTTGGTGTCTATACTGCTATACAAATAATATTTTTGAACACCATGTAACCCAATTTGACTTGACCAGAAACATGTATACGAAAATTCAATGCAGGTATTTTTTATTTATTACGTAGAAAGAAAACAAACGTGTAAGATACTATCGTTAGAACTACTTCGAAGTTGAAAAATTATAAAAATATTTATTAATGGAGATGTCTATATATGCAGGTAATATTATTATCAGGTCGTTTTACTTGCTTGATTTTTAATTACATTTTTTTAGCTTCACGCTTTATCCCGCACATGGCAGGATAGGCAGAGGGAACTGCAGGAACAATATGAACCTAGTGTTGAGTCTCTCCGTTGCTTAGTTCCTGCTTTCTCCGTCCCCGCTTTCCGCCGTTTTCGAGGTATTGCGTGTTGAGTGGCGGAATTCAACGCCACACTTTGCCTAGTTTCCAAAGCGAAGAAAATGGAACTAGGAAAATCCTTCTTCCCCTAGTGGAAATCGAACCCACAAACCGTCGCGTTTACAAGCAGAACCTAAGCCTCTACGCCACGACTGTCCTCACGGTTTAATTAGATTTTTTCTAAAAACTAAATATATTTTCAATTTGCTTTAAATTAATTTGTTAACTATTATATTTCAAATATTTTAGACATCAGTTTTAACGTATTATTATTCTTCTCTTTCTTTTTCGACATTTCAAACGTGTGACATGATCATAATTCACACTTCGCCAACGTCACGTTAAATGGAGAACATACAAACGAGAATGTACGATATTTTATTATATATACTTAGTTTCTTTATAAAACTAACTTAAAACTATTGTGATAGTTGTTAGTTTACCATCAATACGTTGACCATAGAACAATAAAGCTTTACATATGCTTGCTTATAATATTCATGCAAATTATGCATTATATACCTGCTTATATAACGAGAAAACTAAAAATGATCTTTTATAAATTTTTTGGCAAAAATGAAAATTTGGTTAATTTTTACGTTTCGTATTCACTTCAATTTTTACAAAATTTCTGATGGTTAAACAGCATTTACATTTTTCTAACAATTTAAGTTTCCTTTAGAAGGGGCTTCATAAACATTGAGTTAGGCGAGACTAATGGCAGTCATTTGTTAGAAAGCAAGAACAAATCGGAGTAAGTGAACGGGTGCAAACTTTTTGTTTCATCTCGTTCAGTCACTTTATTACAGGGATTTATGTAAATCATCTATCAAGAATATTACAATATTCGAATAGTTGCAATTTGGATTTTTTGTAATAGATTATACAGTATTGCTGTCTTCTTTAATACTTTTTTAAAAGATATTTTATTTTTTAATATTACGTCGTGTTATATATATATATATATATATATATATATATATATATATATATATATATATATATATATATATATATATATATATATATATATATATATATATATATATATATATATATATATATATATATATATATTATATATATATATATATATATATATATATATATATATATATATATATATATATATATATATAACACGACGACGACACGACTAACACGATATTGCTTGCAGAGGTAATTTTTATAAACATTAGGCCATAAACCTTTAATAAAATTATTTTACTCACATTTTATAATCTATTATTAACATTCTCCCCGAGTAATATAACGTAGCGGTTAACTATAATATTCATTCTATTGTTTAATGAACTGAATTAGACATTTAGGCTGCTAAACAGTCTTGATTAAATTCCGAGCGTACATCTTACTTCATCATCAAGACCATATTTAAGAGGCTATTTTTTTGCACGTTCTCGTTAGAGAAGCCATAGAATTCTGTATATACTTTGCAACGTATTTAATTGGTACATTATTTTAACTACTTTTGCTTATGTTCTTTTATGTTATAAATACAACGGATAAGTTTTCTAACAGACGTTTTCTCTTGTACTCAAATTTAATGGACGTAAAAACCTGAATTTTGCATTCCTTATAAACTGAACGCGGCCAATATTTTTCATATGAAAAGTCTTCCAATTTTTAGTTGTTTTTGTTAAATCTTAAATTTTCTTTAAATTGGGCAAACCACTTTGAATACCGTAACTGTACCATGCTAACATTTTTTATACTACCTTATCATTTAAGATCAGCAGAATTGTTATTTAATACATATATCTACGTAAGTATAATGAATGTACTTATGATGTGTAATGTACTTAGAATTTAAATGACTTAAAAATATTAACAATTACTAAAGTGACTCTAGCTTGAAAGACTGTAAGCCTATTCAAGCAACATTCCAATTTCAAAAGTTTAGTTTGTCCAGTCTATTTATATAGAAAAGCTGAATTTCTACTGCATAGGTATGTATTTCTAAAGAAAGTCGATTGAACTTATCTTTATGGCAGTTTCAAAGGATTTTGATAAAAAATACTGTACAATAAAATGTTTTAATATTTAATCGATATATTGTGTATTGAAATAGTGCCTGAAACTGACGACATCGTTCATTTGAAACGAATTTCAAACTAATTTCTAAAACAATTCTATTTAATCATGCTCCAACGATAAATTGTATATTATACTGGAAACTTGGTACAAGCTTTGGGGCACCTCTTTTAAGTGCGATGTAACATATTGATTTCATAAAATATATAATTATATGGTTTTTAGATTGTTTAAAGGAATTAAGATGTCTTGTGATCTTCCGATTGCTCTAGCTGTAGCCTAGCCAATGTTTTATTCACATCATAAACGAGGAAAGGCCAATTTGTATTTCTCGTTAATTTAAAAACCATTTGATTCTTGAATTGAAGTACTGCTTTCACGAACTACTTTTCATAAGAAGATTGAAAAGCTTTTGAGATCACTAGTTTCAATATGTCGTTTTATAAGTATTTTTAGTATATTTTTATAGCCTTTTTGACATATAATTTTCATAAGAATTTCAATTAACCTACATCCGTTATATCTATACTCAAATCAAGTCTAAAAGAGATAAATATTGACCCAGTTATTTCTCGACAAGATTGACAATCAGTGGAACACTAACAATCGACTAAGTTTTTACGATGTATATAAAAAAAATATAAATTTCTTAAGTGTATAATCTTATCCTTTTGTTAGAAAAATAAATTTTATATTTAAATCAATGAAATAAGTAGTAGTTATACTAGCATTAGTGGCACTAGCCAACGTTTTGAGCTTAATATTTTAAAATATATAACGGATTTATTTATATATATGGGTGTTCTAAATAAAGTAAAAATGAAAATATTAAAAATGTTATTTACGCCAACGCCTCAATCAATATATATATTCGATATTTTGAGGTGTGTTGAATGGCGGAACTCAACGCCGCGCTTTGCCTACTTGCCAGAGCAAAGAAAATGGAAATAGAAAAATCCATCTTCCCTGACTGGGAATCGAACCCAGAAACCGTCGCGTTGCAGACGTTGCGCCTCTGCGCTAGGACGGTTCTCAATGTTGTCAATGTTAATACATATAGTAAGCATTTTGATTTTAATGAAAATAGAAATATCCATTCAACATTGACATCATACATAGTGTTTACATAAATTTACAAAACAAGTTTATTCTGTTTATTTTCTTTATATACAAATAAAAATGAGACCCGTCGTGGCGCAGAGGCGTAAGCGTCTGCCTGTTAACGCGACGGTTTCTGGGTTCAATTCCCACTCGAGGAAGATGGATTTTTCTATTTCCATTTTCCTCGCTCTGGCAACTAGGCAAAGCGCGGCGTTGAGTTCCGCCACCCAATACGCAATGCCCCGAAGAAGGCGAAAAGCGAAGACGAAAAAAAGCAGGGACTAAGCAACGGAGTGTCTTAACACTAGTTTTGTAAAACAAATAAAGGTAACACGGCTCCACTTCACTACTCTTGTTCTGAATAATTAATATTCGATGAAAACTATACGGAATAAAAATTCGAGAGCATCCTTATGCATCAAAATAATATTTTAAAACTACATTTATTAATTGCATGTTATGTTATACAGACAAAACTAAATCCTATGCTTACGTGTTTAAGGTGCATTCTAATTAATAGTGTATATTTAAGTAATGCAAATCTAAAAAGCCTGCACTTCCTGTCTAATCGCCTGGAAAGAGTCTGAAATATATCGCGGAAATAGAAACACAAATAAGACGGTTTCATTATTTAATAATGTTGATTCATGTTTATTCTGATACTGTTTACTTCTTAGATAAGTAGTGGGTAACTTTTTTTGTAGGAAGGTAATATTAGTAAAATATAGAAGTAAAAAATATCAAAATTACTATTTTAAGTAACATCGACTTCAGACAATAATTTAATATGTCAACAGATGAACGATACAGATGATGATGATGATGATGATACAGAATTAACACAAAAAAATTGCTTTATATAACATAACGATTAATTAACATAAATTCATAAAACGATTTTCTCAATGTTGTAATGGTTATTATTAAAGTATAATATTTGACGAAAAGAAAAGTTTTTAATAATATAACAGTAGGCGTTTCACAAGGTGGTGTGCCGTCTCCTTTTTTGTTTTCCATTTTCAATAACACTTACACGGCAACTTAACGACTTGTGCATTTGATCTCTAAACTGATGATTTACAGATTTATCAGACTGCCTCGATATTAGATAGGACAATGGAACATTTGATATTAATTCCGATTTACAGATGATTTTGGAATAAGTAATTTGAGCTATCTATACGTCGCAGTAAGTCTAAAGTATGTACATTTGAAACTGCTCCACTGTTATTTAACCTTTCTTCGCCCTTCCTCCACTATGTTATTAAGCTTAAAGTAGGTGTAGGGAATTTGGGATGAGGAATAGACAAAACTTTTCCGTTGTCACTAAAAATTTCTGAATTTAGCCATAAGATCTTTTGTGCTATAAAAGTCTTACTAATATCTTGCTATTAAAATTAAAATATCCCCTAGTGAAACTTTTCTTCTTTCTATAGTCATTTATAGGTTATATTGAATCACGTGGCTTAGTGTTAACAACAACAACAAAATTTAACGGATACAAAATGTTATAATTTAGATCATATTTATGCTGAGAAAGAAGGATAATAAATCATTACGATAGATTATAATTTAAAACATTAAAAATTTAAAAAGTAGGTGAAACGAAAGAGTAAAAATACAAATAAAACTCTTCACCATAACCTTTTAGAATGGATCTAAAATATTCGATGTAAACTTTTAACGGTATGAATATGTTCAAAAGATATTTTTTGCCCCAAGGCGATGCCTGTTACAAAAGCTCGCCAATTAGTGAAGTTCCTGTCCTCCCTAATGATATACTAAAGGTATTTTTTTATGTTTGTCCATATGTACATATGTATATAACTTTCTTTTTAAGAATAAGGAAAGTGAAAGGAAAGGGAAACAATCATGTTGTTTTTTTGTTTCAGGTAAATATTTCATTAATATTCATTAAAAGTAAGCAAACATTCTCTGCTTCATTAAGTGAATATATATTAAGAGAAACTCAAGAAAGCAAGAGTTAGAGGTAAGTTTGACGAAATCATATTTATTTCAACAATTTTCAAAATATTATATTTTTGAGAGTCGTATATGGGATAAGAAATATTTCTGCTATACCAATAGTCTAGATTTTTCTAATTCTTGCAGCGGTTTAAAGAATCATTTTAACGTATCTATTTGTAAAATAAAAATCTTATAATATCTAATAAGATCTGACGTTCTTGAAAAATCAAATAAGGTCAGATAAAGTGTTAATACCATTCTTTCCTTACTCCTCATAATTTTTATAGCCACAGCTTTTAAATAATTCCATTATATACGAAGAACATATTTTTACATATACATGTAATGTTGAAAAATATATCTGTGGGGTCGGGGATGTGACCTACTTTTATATCCTTGCTCTGTTAAGACAAAACGTATAGGGTTTTCCAATAGGGACGCTTGAAATTTGACAGCTGATTGCGGCCATATTGTTTGAGTGACAGCTGTCAAATGCAGTGTGTTATATTCATTCCGTCCTCCCAAACCACCATGGCAGGTTACAGTGACAAGCAGCACGTGCAAATCATAAAATTGTTTTATGAAAATGGGTCTTCATTTCGAGCAACGTTCCGCGCACTTCGCCCGTTTTACGGTCGCGATGATCGTCCTGCCGAGTCGACTATCCGTTGATTGGTGGACAAATTCGAGTCAACCGGATCAGTAAACAATCAGCCGGTTTCCGTGCGTCAACGTAACGCGAGATCTGCCGAGAATATCGCCGCTGTGCGCGACAGTGTCCTCGAAAACCCGCGGCAGTCAATTCTGCGTCGCGCACAGGAACTCGGCCTTTCGCAAATGACAACTTGGCGAATTTTGCGTTGTGACTTGAGCCTGCACCCGTACAAGATCCAGCTGACCCAAGAGCTCAAGGTTAATGACCATAGACAGCGCCGTGTGTTCGCTGACTGGGCATTAGAGCAGTTGGAAGTTGACGCCGATTTTGGCAAAAAAATCATCTTCAGCGAGAAGAAAAATATTTGAGACGGGACCAATCCACATGAGGTTCAAGTGGCAATGCACCCGCAGAAAGTGACTGTTTGGTGCGGATTTTGGGCTGGAGGCGTGATTGGTCCGTATTTTTTCGAAAACGATAATGGTGTGGCCGTCACCGTCAATGGTGAGCGATACCGGTCGATGATAACCAACTTCTTTTGGCCTGAAATCGAGAATATGGATCTGGACAATATGTGGTTTCAACAGGACGGCGCTACGTGCCACACAGCCCACGCTACGATAGAAGTTCTGCACGATCAAGCGTCCTTAATGGAAAACCCCTTAAATAAGAAATATTTAAAAGTCAGAAACCATTATCCATTACATAATATTATTTATAAATAAAAAAAATATAGATTTATGACACACGTTAATGCAGTAAAGACATTTTTATTTTATATTAATAATTGAAGTATAATATTAACATATAAAAGAGCTTTCTCAAAAAGCTCATTGAGCACAAAGTAAGTGGTTTTGTGATTTATAATGGAATTCTAAAGAATTTTCCAATAAGTTAATTTTCGAGTGAACATGATGAGTTTTATAATGTGTTTCAATATTATAAGTACAAGATACTAATAATAATAATAATCGAAATATGTACATATATTAATTTCATTTCATATATCGTCCCTTAGCTTCCAACACCGCTCAAGTCGAAAATTGGCGGTTTTTACTTTTTAATGCTATTCGATAGAGCGAATTATTGCGCATCTAACGATAGGTCACTCGATAAAAATGTTGACTAATTAGACTATGTTCTTTCAAAAACAGTAACAGCGCGTAAGTCAAATACCCTCCCAACACCGCTCAAGTTGTCGCACTGCCGTATGTATCACAGCATTTACTTTGCGTTATTTGATTATATTATAACAGTTTTATGTGAATTTTATAGTTGAAACGTCTTTAAAAATAGTTTTAGTACAAGAATATGAATATTATAACTTTTTAATGATTTTTCAAAAAAAATAATTTATACGACTTACCAATAATACTGTAACCAACACTGCCTAAATCTTCTTTTTTTTTTTTTTTATAATATAGGTGGCAAACGAGCTGACAGATCACCTGATGGTAAGTGAATACTGCCGCCCATAGACATTTGCAACACCAAAGGAGCTACAAAATGCGTTACCGGCCTTTTAAATGGGAATACGCTCTTTTTTTGAAGGTCTGCAGGTCCTATCTGTCCGGAAATACCGCATGCGGCAACTCATTCCACAATTTTGTGGTGCGGGGCAAAAAATTTCTGTTTAAACGCACAGTAGTACTCTGCCAACTGTAAAGGTGGTGGGGGTGGTAGAGTTGTCGCATAGATCGATGACGGAAAGAGGCGGCAGGGATCAGCCCGAACAGTTCTTCAGAGCACTCCCAATGATATATGCGGTAGAGAATGCATAGCGAGGCTACATCTCTACGCAGTGCCAAGGTGTCGAGCCGATCAGAAATCTTTTCGCAATCGACAATTCGAGTCGCTCTCCTTTGAATGCGGTCTAGAGGGAGAAGCTGGTACTGGGGAGCCCCTGCCCAAAGATGCGAACAGTATTCCATGTGAGGCCGAACCTGAGCTTTATAAAGTTGCAGGCGGTGAGCCGGCGTGAAATACCGTTTCGATCTATTGAGCACACCGAGCTTCTTCGAGGCTAATGTAGCCTTACCCTCCAGATGACCACGAAACTGGACTTCGCTCGATAAGTCGACGCCGAGAATTCCGATATTGGCTGTGGCAGTTAGAGAAGTGCTCTCAAAACGGAGCGATACGACAAATGGCAGCTTTTTAGCGGTGAGCGCGCAAACTTGTGTCTTCTTGGGGTTAAATTGGATAAAGTTTAGTTTACCCCAGTCTGATATTTTCTGAAACGAAGTTTCAATTTCAGACACAAGTTTGGTTCGGCTTTCAATGACGTTTTCCCGTGAAATGTTGGCGCGGCCGGTGTATAAAGCATCACCCGTGCTGTCATCCGCATAACAATGAATTCCACTCATTTGCAGCATATCATTAATGTGCAGGAGGAACAGCGTGGGTGATAGCACACAGCATGCGGGACACCAGCATTAACGTACATGAGATCAGAGCATTCGCCGTCGACTACGATCTTTATGCTTCTGTCAGTTAGGAAACTGGCAACCCATTCGCATAATTTCTCAGGAAGCCCATAGGAAGGAAGCTTTGAAAGTAGCGCTTTATGCCAAATCCGATCGAAGGCTTTCGCTATATCCAGACTAAAAGCCACAGCCTCGCCCTTACTGTCGATGGCCTGTGCCCAACGATGTGTCAGGTATACTAGGAGATCACCAGCCGAGCGACCCTGACGGAAACCGTACTGATGGTCGCTAAGCAGCTGGTGATCCTCAAGGTACCGTACCAACTCCGGGGCGCATGTCTTTAGAACAATGGGAGAGATTCCATCGGGCCCCCTCGATTTGTGGACATCCAGGCATAGCATTGCTGACCGCACTGCTTTTTGGTGGAAACGGATGTCCGGCATGACAAAATTGCACCGTGGTATTATTGGCGGGTCTTGGCCCTTGTCATCCAGGAATGAGTTGGACGCAAAGAATTTGCCCAGGAGGTCGGCTTTCTCCTTTGCGTCGTGGACCAATGAATCTTCTCCCTTGAGCAAAGGTGGTAGAGATGGCGTACAGAAATTTCCTTGGACGGCTTTAGCGAGAGACCAAAATGCGCGAGTTCCAGACGGAAGACGCTCTAGTCGCTCGCCAATCCTGGAGGTGTACAAGAACTTCGCCCAAGCGATGTCTCTTTTGAAAGATCGGGATGAGTGGTTAAACTTCTTTTTTAAGGCACTAGTATTCACATCCTTCGTCGCTGCAGCAGCCGCCCAGGCCTGGTAAGCCTCCCACTTATTGCGAGAAGCAATTTTGCAGGATCGGACTAAACCAAGGTTGACATTTGGCACCAATAGGGACCACAGAGTTTGGAATGAAAAGTTCCATACCCTGCATCACCACATCAGCAATAGCATCAGCAACGGCATTGGGGTCAACCAGTGCAAAGCAAACCTGACTCCATGGGTAGGACGCAAAGAAGGATCGCAATCCATTCCAGTCTGTTGACTTGTAGTGCCACACTCGACGTCTTCGTGGACAACGTGGTTGCACTAAGTGTGAGAGTGGCACCACACTCCGGATAAGGCAATGGTCAGAGGAGCCTAGAGGAGCACCGATAGACACGGTGTAGTCTTCGGGGTGGGAAGTCAGCAGAAGATCCAACAGTGAAGGTTCCTGGTTTTTCCACATCTGGGATTCGCGTGATATATATATATATATATATATATATATATATATATATATATATATATATATATATATATATATATATATATATATATATATATATATATATATATATATATATATATATATATATATATATATATATATATATATATATATATATATATATATATATATATATATATATATATATATATATATATATATATATATATATATATATATATATATATATATATATATATATATTACTTTCGAGTGTATTCAGACGGAGATTCTGCGTAATGTAATGATATAAATTACATAAATCACTCAAAACTATAATTCAGTTATTGACATGACTACATTGTTTTCATCGTCCTTGTCATCTGAGACTACCCTCTTTTACAAGTGATTTCCATAAAAAAAATAACAAAATTAAAAAAAAATAGAGGACCGTCGTGGCGCAGAGTCGTAGCGTCTGCCTTTAAACGCGACTGTTTGTAGGTTTGATTCTCTCTCGAGGAACATGAATTTTTCTATTTCCATTTTCTTCGCTATGGAAACTAGGCAAAGTGCGGTGTTGAGTTCCGCCACTTAGCATGCAATGCCTCAAAAAACGGCGGAAAGCGGGAACGGAGAAAGCAGGGACTAAAGCAACAGAGTGTCTTAACACTAGGTTCGTATGATTCCTGCAGTTCTCTCTGCCTACCCTGCCATGTGCGGGATAAAGCGTGAAGCTATGAAAAAAAATTAAAAAACCAAGGAGTTAGTAAGCCTTAACAAATATTTTACATATTATAGCTAGGTAGAGAAAGGTATAAATATTTTATAATATTTTTTTGCATATTAGTTTTAAAATAATGACATTTTAAATACTATAAATAATTACCGATATTACAGTTACAGTAAAAAGAAACGAATACGTACTAAAGTTACAAAAAATATATCTGGCTTTATACAAGTAATCAAATGGAAGTAACGAAGAGATTTGTATGACAAATTATACATTGTGAGTACCCGAAATATATCATACTTGCGAAAGAATATCCTGTGCCAAAATATTTTAATGTAACCAACTAAATAAGTTATTAAAAAATCAATTCAATTATAAAATATAGATGTGCAGTTTTGTCAAATCTCTGATTCTTATATTATTATGACAGTTACTATAAAATATATATTCAAGTTTTAATTAATCCAACATGGGTTAAGTATATTTTACAAATCCTGTTTAATTTTGTATTGTTAAATTCTTATATTGTAGTTTAATATATCTTGATCATAACTCTATTTTAATTTAAGTATTACATCACACTCGTAGTCGTTTTTTAGTCGAGGCGTTTGTATTTATTAAAAATATGGAACGGAGATTTAAGCTCTAGCCAACATGCCGCGGTGTTTCTATACATATATATATATATATATATATATATATATATATATATATATATATATATATATATATATATATATATATATATATATATATATATATATATATATATATATATATATCTATATATATATATATATATATATATATATATATATATATATATATATATATATATATATATATATATATATATATATATATATATATATATATATATATATATATATATATATATATATATATTATTTTATAATATTACGCCTATACGTTATTACCTATCCCGTTTTAAATTATAATTGAAGTTAGTTAAAATATTTTAATATAATTTCCTTAAAAAACTAACTTACTTTAAAATATTATCCCTACACTTTTATTGTTACCCTTTTTTTTATTTTTATTTAAATGAAGCTTAAGCCTTAATTGTAGTCATATTGTATATCATATTATTTTGTTGTGTTGCGATATATGTAGATGCGACGCGTCCCTGAACTTGACCGTAACTGGTTTCTTATCTCGCCAGTTGTTGTGGATTCATTGTTTATTACGAGTTTATTATTTTTTTTAATATTTTAGTTGAGTTATTTGTTTACTTGATTTCTGATTTCGCCCGTTGGTAGTAGGTTCATTGTTTATTACGAGTTTATTATTTTTTTTAATATTTTAGTTGAGTTATTTGTTTACTTGATTTCTGATCTCGCCCGTTGGTAGTGGGTTCATTGTTTATTACGCGTTTATTAATTTTTGATATTTTAGTTCAGTTATTAGTTTACTTGATAATTTGGAATGGCTACTCATGATGAAACAGTAAAATGATCCTTATATACGGAAAGCGCAGAATATAGAAAAAATATAGGTGTGGTACGCTTTGTTTCCGATTGGATTGCCGATACCTCGGAACTTCTTGGCACTTCTGAAATACCTAGATTATTAGTTAGGTTCAAGGATTTAGATTCTCATTGTAATTTATTTGTAAACGCGTCCTCAGTGCTCCTGGGTGGGTTAGACCCGGCTATCGATTACCAAGAAATTAGTTATGTAAAAAAAGAAGTGCGTTTAGTAAATAAGAAAATAGACGACCTCCGGGTGCGTCAGTTAGAGTTGTGCCCACCTGCTCCCGTAGTTGATCCTGTCATGGCCAGTACACCCGTAAGAATGAGTAGTAGAAATATTACTGAGCGAACTCCTTATAATAGATTACCTGATTTACCTATCCCTAAGTTTGATGGACGTCCTGACTCCTGGATAAGTTTTATTGATCAGTTTGACAGTGTAGTAGATTCCCAACACCATTTAACCCCCACAATGAAATTACAGTACTTGGTTGGATCCTTAGCAGATGAACCTAAGCGGTTGTTGCTACATTTAAAAATTGAAGAAGGCAACTATGAAGTTGCTCGTGAGTTGTTGAAACAGCGGTATCACAATACACGGGTTCTTGCTGATACCTACATAACCCAGATACTTACCCTGCCGGAGATTTCGAATAAATTTACAGGTTTGCGCGCGGCCTTTTTGAACCCCTTGTTAACTGCCTATCGGTGTTTAGAACGTTTAGAGTTACCCGTCTCCTCATGGTCTTATATGTTAGTACATATATGTTTGACTAAGCTTCCCTCTGATTTGAAATCCCGTTTTGAGCGTTGTTATGGCGGTGACGCTGATGAATTACCTACCTTTAAAAATCTCATTACTTTTTTGGAAGACGAATGTCGTCACCATGACAACGTTGGTAACACCTCCTTTGTAGATTCTAACCTGACGAAATTTAAAAGTACTGTACCTAAACATACTTACTTTGCGGCTCCTCCCTCCCCTATATTAGATAGTAGACAAAAAATGTTACCTGTAATAAATAATAGTAAAAAATGTTACCTGTGTGCTTCCTCTTCCCATTACCTCCGTGAATGTCCCGAATTTAGAGCTATGAATCCTAGAGAAAGATCGGGATTTGTAAAACATTCCCGGTTATGTTATAGGTGTTTGGACAAACATTCAATTTTTATGTGCAAGCGGGACTACAAATGTTCAACCTGCGGTCGCTCATCTCATCACACTATGCTATGTTTTAATGATTCCCGTAACCCAATGTATCCCACCTCATCCAATAGCAATTATAATTATAATTCCAAATTTAATAAACGCAATTATCCGCGTACCTGTCCTTCTTCTACCCGCGGTCCCCATATGGGCGGGGGCCAGCATAAGAAATATTCCCCTTCGCAACTCCAGCGCTCCCCCCAACGACATTCCCAGAGAGCTTCTCCCCCCAGAGAAAATGCTCCGCCCCAACCTAGACAGGTTGAAAATAATAGACAGGTTTAAAATATTATAAGATATCGTGATAATTCCTATAATAGAGAAGCTAGACCCACATAGCTAGATACTTGTATTACTCCCCCTTTCCCCTTGCCTTAATATCTCACCCAATTCCCTTATATTATTGCCTACTGTTAAATTACACGTTAAAACTGCTAGTGGCTATTTTATTGAAGCGCGTGCCTTATGTGATACCGGTGCCCAGGGTTGCCTCATTACAACCGATCTTGTTGTTAATTACCTCAATTTGACCATCTCCCCCTCCTGTGCCCCTGTACGTGGCATAGGTAATATTCCTTTAGTGGTTTCCCGTGGTTCTATTTCCCTGTGTTTTATACCTTTGTATAATTCCTTCCCTGAGGTGTCAACCTCTGCTATGGTTATAGATGTGATTGCCGGTACGCATCCTGAGTTTGAGTTCCCTGAGTCTGTGTTTTTTCCTAGTAGTGATTTTTCCCTTGCTGACTCTACCTATAATAAGCCTGGCCCGATAGATATACTATTGGGTGCTGACGTGTTCGGCGCGCTTTTATTACAAGATAAAATATTTAACTTTAACGGCCTTACTGCTTTATCTACAATTTTTGGTTATATTGTTTGCGGTCCAGTCGCTGCCGATTATGGTGAATTAGAGCCCCCCATGACTGGAATATCCTTATCCCGTCTCATCGAGAAATTCTGGAAGGTCGAAGAAACCCCTCAACCCATGATTGCTAACCCCTAGACAACGATGGTGAGATTTATAAATAAAACCCGAAACTTACCCGTTGAGCTATCTGTATCCTTATCGCGGTATTCCTTGCGGTCTTCCCTAAGACGACTCTCACTCTTTCTTGACAAAGAAGGAATCATCAGAGTCGGTGGTTGTTTATGAAACTCCTTTAACGTTCGAGGAATTAACTACGATTTTTGCTACAATTGAAGTGGTATTAAATTTCCGGCCGTTATGTCCCTTATCTAACGACTCTAACGATCTAGAAGTTTTGACGCCTGGTCATTTTTTGATTGGCCAACCTTATAGTGCTTTGCCGGAGTATCCTTATAACAATGTAAAAATTAATCGTTTAACCCGTTTTCAAGTAGTGCAACAGATAACTCAACATTTTGGTCGCGGTGGCAGTTAGAGTACCTATACACTCTGCAGACTAGGCAGAAGTGGACTGATCCAGTGAATCCTCCAACAGTAGGCGAGCTAGTCCTCATCAAAGATGATAATTTACCCCCTTTACAGTGGCGACGTGGTCGAATTTCCCAAATTTATCCTGGTAAAGATAGCGTTGTGCGTGTGGTCGATGTTAAGACATCGACAGGTATCCTAAAGAGAGCCTTAACCAAATTAGTTCGTCTACCTATTAGTTAGCTACTCCCATTTTCTCGTAAACATTAGATGTTTAGGGCGGGGGCTATGTTTGTTTATATATGGCATCCCCGACTAGTTTAGAGTCTGGTGCCATCTCCCGGCGCGAGCGGTCAGTAGTAGTTGTCGAGAAGAAGTAAAAAAGGGGCACGTGAGACGGCCGACGCGAGCGCACGTCCTTCCTGAATCGATATATTAATTAGCGGTGTGATTTTCCCTCAGCCTTATTTGATTTCCCTTTTGTGTATTCCCTCTTGATATTGAACCTGACAAAGACAAACCTACAAAAGATAATAGTGCAAGTAACCCTAAGTGAAGAAGACTAATGTGAAACATTCCATGGTGCCGTGAACAATCAGTGTTTGTGTTGTGAATTATGAAGATAAAGTACTGTACAATTTCTATTATCCTAAGACCGACTATAAGGTAAATAATTAATAAATAACCTCCCCCTCTGCACGCTTCCACAATTGCGGCATCTTACCCTATTCAATATACATTTTCTGGTAGCAGAGCGTAGTTCATTATATTCATTATATACTATATACATTTCTGGTAGCAGAGCGTGGTTTAATCCCTCTGAGTCCCCCTGATTATAGCGAAGTTTCATGCCCCTGAGTCCCTTTGATTACAGTGTTATTTTCCCGTTTTGGTATTTTGGCTCTTAATTTGGTACCTAACGCATAATTACAATATAATTTGATTTCCTAACCTTTAAAACGTGTTCGCATCTACTTTTTTAATAAATAATATTATATGAAATTTTTATACATATAATATTGAATATATAATTGTGTAGGGTGAATGTATAATGTGTAAAATATATAAATAAATATTGAATATAATTTTATATATTAAATATAAAATAGTATATAGTGAACCACGCTCTGCTACCAGAAAATGTATATAGTAGTATTTAGGGAATAGGTGAGTAAGGGATCAGAAGGGGATTCACGCCATAAAATAAGTTGGTATTTACGATCATCCTGATGTACCCACGACATACGGAACATCATGCGTATGCTGCCACAAACACAACGACATGCTTATTTTATGGCGTGAATCCCCTTCTGATCCCTTACTCACCTATTCCCTAAATACTACTATATACATTTTCTGGTAGCAGAGCGTGGTTCACTATATACTTTTTTATATTTAATATATAAAATTATATTCAATATTTATTTATATATTTACACATTATACATTCACCCTACACAATTATATATTCAATATTATATGTATAATGTGTAAAATATATAAATAAATATTGAATATAATTTTATATATATATTTTTATATATATATATATATATATATATATATATATATATATATATATATATATATATATAATATATATATATATATATATATATATATATATATATATATATATATATATATATATATATATATATATATATATATATATATATATATATATATATATATATATATATATATATATATATATAATATATATATATATATATATATATATATATATATTATATGTATATATACAGTCAACTATATTTTTATGTGGTGTTCAAACTTAACCTAGTGGTACCGTTCTACACATACTTCCTAATTTTAAAACACTAGGTCTAAGTGGCAGATTTCATTGTCGAAGTAGGTATACCTTAATTTGGAAACAGTCAACCATTGTCAACGAAATTCTCTTATATATTTCGTTTGTAATTTTTTTTATGTGCAATAAAGAAAAATATTTCCCTAGTGGGAATTAATTATCATTTTCTTGAAAATGCACGCTTTCCTACTGTATCAATATGCTCGAACAGATAATTAATTAATTATTTTTTATTTCTTCAGACACTATTCAAGGTTATTAATTTGGTTTATGTTACAATATCTACTCGTGCAATATATTGCCGCTTTGTCTGAAAAATCCGATAAATGTCACCAAAATTCTTTTTAACTAAACTACAGAAATCTACCGAAAAAAAAGAAAAATCGAATTACTACTGCTCCAGTAGACAACAATGAATGAAATATCTATTACTTATAAATAGTGAAACTGTATAATAAATCTGCGTAACACCACGCGTAACTAAACGACGTGCTTGGTTTATTACAACTTATTACAACCATCCTGATCCTCATCAAAGGCAAAGTTTTGCATAGTTTTACAATCTTTAATAAGAATACAAAATTAAAATTGACAGGTGCTTCAAGATACGAAAGATGTCTTCATAATAAAATTGTCTTTTGATTTTCTGCGCCTCTTTCCCTAAGGGGTTTATGGGCAATCTGAGATTCCCGCCCCTCACGTTTGGCAAATAATTTTTGTTATAAAAGATCTTACCCTCGTTCGACCTTCATCTGATATGTTTACTTTGCACTCAATCTTTGAATTGACTGAAATAAAAATAGCCACTTTAATGGCGGACTTTATGTACTACGTTACGTTACACGAGCAATTTTTTTTATATGTTAAAGCTTTATAATATATTAATTCATGCTGTAACTTCAAATATGTACATATATTTGATATTAATAATATTAAGTGGATTTGATTAATAATTTTAAATGCATTTAAATCACAATCAATATGTGAAAAAATTAAGTAAGTTGAATTCCTAATATATCTAAGGGCCATAGCACACGGCGTATTTTAAACGCGCCTAAGACACGCGTTACAGGAACGCGCGTCTTCGGCGCCTAAAATGCTGATATTTGCGTTTACATAGATGAAATAAAAGCGCACGTCTGACGCGCGTTCAACGCGCGTTTGAAGCTATACAAACGCGCGTACAAAGGAGTGCAGTAGGTGCGGGGGCGGGGTGGGCCATTGTACAACTGCGCGTGTACGCGGAGTAGACGCGCGTTACAAGGTTGCGATCGAATGTCGTTTGAATCGCGTATACGCGCGTAATCTGCGCGTCGTCTGCGCGTTTAAAATACGCCGTGTGCTATGGCCCTAATATTTACTTATACAAACACTACATTCTTTATTTAAATATGAAGTCAAATCATAAATTTTGTGACTAATCTGAGTTTTGACTATTCAGTTTAGGAAATCGATAAATACCAAAAAGTAGAAATATTCGTCTACACAAAGGGTTGAAAAATTGACAATATGTTTTCAAAAAGCTTCAGGGACAGCTTTTGTTTGAAAATTGTTTCGTTTGCATACCACTGTATATGCTTGACATTCTGTATCGAGTATTTCCTAAGGGAAGAAATATCCTGAAAAATATGAAACAAAATTTACAAATGATGAAATATGACTATGACTATGATGATATTACCATAATATATAATACATTTTGTTTTCATATTAAAATGATTTGGACGAAAAACGTTAAAAACGCGTCAATATTTCAAACAACGACATCTGTTAAGTAACATACGAACTAGCAACTACAAGTGTCTGTAATGAAATAAATGTAACAATCTATATAAATATATTCATTACAAATATTAAGTTGTTTTTCACATTTTTTAAGCTTTTCTTTAACAAAATAAAAAAATATAAAAAAGGCAAAATATAAGTCAAAGCTTTTACCAATAAACTGGTTGGAACGTTCAAAGGCTTTAAATAGTTCAAGAAAACACCGCTAGGTGGCATTGTAAAATAATGTGAACAAATTAACAATAACTTTTTTAAATGTAATAAGCAATGGTGTTAAAAACAACATAATATCCTACATGTATAAACTAAAATTAAATACTATTAAATTTACATAAAATAGCAAAATTAATAAAGCGTATCATATCATATTTTATTTATCATTTGTTATTTGGCATAGAATAAAAGCTGCGCTTAAATTACTAAATGCAATTTTAAATATATATCAATAAAGCTTTTACACTTCATAATTTAAACTTTTACAAAGTTATATAGGATTATAATATTACATAAAAACATTGGTTCAAAGTACCATAAACTCGTAGTAACATAAACTCGTTTTGTAGAACAATTTCACTGCGCCTGCGTGAAAACTTGGTCACGCCCCCTAATACTTATCTCAAACCATTCCAGTGTCCCCTTCCCTATATCTACAAGAAACTCCTAGCTACTCATGGGCTCCTGGTACCTAGTAGACATTTTCCGCTCTAATCGGGATTTCCAGATACCGCTTATCCTTTCGAATTAGATTTTCCTTTATGAGTTTCATTTATATTTTCACAGTTTTCCTTACTTCTTCGTAATTTATGTGGTCCTGGTATATTTTTTCGTAGCCACGAAGCCTTCTACGAGGTTTCTACGTAGCGGCTACGCTTACTAGTAGCGCCATCTCTGTGAATTGGCCGAATAACTGAGTTTCGTAGCTTGGAGGAAAATACCGTAGATAATATAATACGTATGAATTATATTGAAAACACGAAAACTAACCGTTATTTATTTTTATACAACCATTTTCTTCTTGTGCTGCTATAATGTCATAATAAACTTACTAACACTCAATGTTCCATATAAATTAAATTTTACGTATAGATATACTATATATCTTTAAAGATTGAATTGAAACATAATTTTACTTTGAGCAAAGCATCTATACTGTGCTGTGTGTGTATTTACCAATAATTATCGTAGTCATTCTGGTGATATTTTATTTATCTTTTCATAATAGCAGCTTGGTAGACAAATTCATGGGATTTAAATTTTATTTTCTTTTATTGTATCTTCATGCTTTATCCCGCACATAGCAGGGTAGGCACGAGGAATCGCAGGAACCTAGTTTTAAGACATTCCGTTGCCCGCTCTCCGCGTTGTCGAGCGTGTTGAGTGGCGGAACTTAACACGGCGCTTTGCCTTGTTGCCAGAGCGAAGAAAGTGGAAATGAAAAAATCCCTCTTCCATTTGCGGGAATCGAACCTCAAGCCATTGCGTTTACAGGCAAACGCTACGCATATACGCCATGATGGCGCAGACTTATACTTAAAACTTAAATTGAATTATGTAAGCATAAACTCATATTGTTTATATTGATCATGTAAGTTACATACCGCACGGCCATTCATTTCATTCACGTTGCTTTCCTGTAATGTTGATTACACGTTTACTTTTACTGTTCTCATGCTTGGTGCTAACATAACTACCTTGAGAAATATATCAATAAGTCTCTTCATAAAATATTAAAATAAACATTTACACTGTCGAGGACCGTCGTGGCGCAGAGGCGCAACGTCTGCCTGTAACGCGACGGTTTCTGGGTTCGATCTCCAGTCGGAGAAGATGGATTTTTCTATTTCTATTTTCTTCGCTCTGACAAACTAGGCAAAGCGCGGCGTTGAGTTCCGCCACTCAACACGCAATGCCTCGAAAAAGGCGAAAAGCGAGGACGGAGAAAGCAGGGACTAAGCAACGGAGTATCTTAACTCTAGGTTCCCACGGTCCCTGCAGTTCCCTCTGCCTACCCTGCCATTTGCAGGATAAAGCGTGAAGCTAAAAAAAACATTTACACTCTTTCAGATGTAAATGACACTTGTTTGTGTTAAGTAGGTTTGTTCTTTCCATAATAACTCACTTAACATAGTAACCCAAATTTCTTGTTTACGTTTTCAAAAGATATTTAGCTTTGAAGGTAAATTAAGCTTTCATAGCTATTGTGGAAGCTTTTATCATAAAAAAATATTATTTGAATGTAGAGCTTTGACGATAAGAACAATAGGTAGTAAATAAAATCCTACCTAACATACCCTTTGTTAGGTAGATTTGTTCTTGGTAGTGTTATAATATTTACTTTTAGAATAATGAACTTGGTTGAAAGAAGCAAAAGTTTTTGTTATATTTAATAATGTCAGTAAATGAAAGACGTCGGCAACCAGAAGATAAATACAAATTCTAACTTCACTTCAGAATAGAAGCCCAAGAGATTGGAAGTTTCAATGTTTTTTCTTACAAGTTTTACTATAACACTGGGGCTGTAAACATTTTACAATTTACTTTTATTTACGTACAGACAGTCGTATGTCAAATCGCGGTATATTAATATTATGTTGGCAGTACTTAAATTTACTGAGTATAAGTTAAATTCTGTAAATATTTCGATATGATTTGTTAACAGAAATAAATAATGTGCAATGTATATAAAGTAAAGTTAGTTTAAAAATCTTGTTGTATAGTAACTTCAATTGAATATAGTAATGACATAGTTTTATTCTACTTTACCTTTACACGAATATAAAAATATATAACTTAAAATAAAAAGTTTATTTATTTTGTAATAATTTCTTAAAAGTTATTTATAAGAAATATTTTATTTTAAAGTTCATTAAAAAAAAAAAAAAAAATGTATGAACGGTTTCTCATACAAAGAAAACTATCCAAAAGTCCAATAAATGACGTAAAGAGGGTACTAAATTTAAAAAGATATTTATCACTGTACTATGCAAATAAAGCAAGTGTATTCAGTAAAATTTACATTCAACACGATATTCTTTGTTCTGGCGGTGATATACCTATTCAGAGTTGCCAAATGGAGAAACGGACGAAGGCGCTTGCTTTTAATACATATCCGTATCGAAAATTTAATAAGTCATTGTCATTGAAATTTTTAAATATTAGGTCATACTTTTTTGCTTTTTTTAAGCTGAGAATGCAGTGTTTTGGTATTTTACTTGTATCTTCTATTATTTTATAATGTTTATTTATTTATTTATTGGAAATAGTTACACCATCGACATATCACTAACACATTCACTAGCAGTAGATCCAGGGTATTAAATCTAGGTGAATAAATCATTACAAGTGTAAACAACATTGACCATAAAATAAGATTATACTAACCTAATTATATCTTTACTAAAAATAAAAAAAAATGAAAAATAGACTATACATATTTAAACAAAACAAAAATTAAATTCAAATACAACAACAAAAATCTACAAGGGTGACATAACTTAATTTATCAATAAAATGGTTTTAAGGTTTTACTATGAGATCTTTACAGAGCTTCACAAAAGTTGGCTTCTTTTGGGCAAAGATGTCGATATTGGCGTAAGAAGAATATTCTTTATAACAATTAATTATTCTATTGAGAGGTGCATGTTTACCTAAATTTGTTTTAAAAGTTGTAGTTCTAAAAGGTTCTTTTATGGGGTGTCTACGAATTTTGCGCGGAACAAATAAATTGATTTGCTGAAGTAATTCAGATGACATTATTTTGCCATGGATCAGTGTGTAGAGTCAAAACATCGCTGATTTCACGGCGACTTTTAAGTGATATCATTTTAAAATGTTTTAGCCAATTGTTGTAGTTAGCGCAATAAGGATAGCTAGTATCCTTGTATGCAAGAAAACGGGTAAAATTTTGTTGTATTCGCTCTAGTTTTTCGATATGAGTGTTATATATATACTCAAATCTATTAAAATTTTTAATTTATTTTAGTTTAAATAAAATGAAGAACAATCATCATAAATTCACGTCTTACTAGCCTTTCAGGATTCACCATGCGGGTGTCTGGCCCATCACTTTGTAAGAAAATAAGCCCCAACCGGCGCTCGGCCTGTGCGACACAATTGTAGGTATAAAGGGGCTCCTACTATCGGTTAAAAATGCAATTACGCTCACCTTCACGGTCCGAGCTTCGCGCACAACCTAACCAAATTCGAAGCTATTCCGCTAATGCCGCCTTCTAGAAATGTATTAGTAATAGTTCTAGACAGGCAGAGATCTTTTAACAAACTATAGAGAGATTTTGCTATTATACCCCTCACTCCTCCTGCAAACGCATATAAATTTACTCTAAATATATCCCTGGTCAATTCGTTAATAAACTAGAAATACTTGTTAAGCTTGAAGTTATTACTTTTAGGGATATTTGTTTCCCGCGGAACTGTAAGATCTACCCTTAGTACGCATTTTAGGTTTCCAGAATAACGAGAAATATCCAGTCTGGATGAAGAAACACCAATGTATTTATATCTTAGGAGTCTATGTATTATCAAAAAAAATATTGATATAATAGTTTTTACATATAAAAATTATTTATGTGTCATTAAAAATCCTCACTGTTTAGTTTCATATTAATTTACACTAGGTATTTTTTAAAGCTTCACAGCGTGCAACCTCCCTGCAAATAATATAGAATCTGCAACCTATGTTACGAGCCCAGAACCTATGTTGTGTCACTTTATGCGCATAATTTTCTTTTAATTTCGATTTAATTATTGAGTATTGGAAAGCAATACCACGTAATATTTAACTTTACGCTTAATTTATATGTAAAATATGGTATCCTATTCCTAAATTTCTATATATTTTAAATAGTTTATATTAGTATCAGATTGTGAGTCTGTCAAAAATTAAATTCAATGACAAATTATTATTTTTCCATGATAAAATTATACTAGTCAAAAAACGCTGAAGTGCCATAAGCTCAGCCATCAATTCCCTAATTTAATTATCTACTAAGTGAAACGAGATAAGCGCCGAGAAGGCATTTATTCTCTCCAATTTAAAACCGAGGCAAATATTTTCGTAACATAATGAAATTTTTGCTTTTTAACCTCTAAAGTCTCATAATAATAGAGTAGGGCTAAATGTATTTTGGTGATATGTTTACTAAAATAACAGATTATAGTTTTATTTCGAAAACAAGAATATGCATGGTTTAATTAACATATAATTCTCAGTTTGATATGAAATGTAAAAAGCGGATTCTTTTTATGTCATGTCTTCAATTTTCATTGCATTATATAATAAAAATAAAAAATGGCCTAATTTATTACGTAATAAAGACAATACAATATAATTATTTTATTTATTTTTCACACAAAAAAATATTGTAAGGCAATTATTAACGTTGTGAAACCATTCTACAAAGGATGCGGATCCGCATCTGCACACATTGTGCTACAAGCAAATCATAAAGAAATGAAAATTTTTATTGTTTACTGAATTCGAATGAAATGAAATCCTTTTTAATAGTATTAACTTCAGCCGTGACTTTGATCACGTAAATAAATGGAAATAAATAAAAGTCATATGTGACTTCAAAAGTTCCTGAGATTATGCTGATCACAAGTACAGCGGATTGAAATAAGAAAGAACGTAATGTAATAGTACTTAATAAGTCCTATTTAAAACAATCGATTTGTTGAGATTAGCGAGCTTTAACAAATAAACGAAGCTTTTTTTTTATTATTATAGTCTATTTATGATATGAATATTATTGGAGACATTATAGACTAAATGTTTTCCACCGAATCTACCAAAATCTGAAAATAATTGGACTATAAAATCGTAATATTGTCATAATGAAACATACACTGAGGTTGTGTCATGAAATTTTCATACTTCAATACGTAATCACGACGTGACAGTAAGATTCTTTTTATTACATGCCTATAAAACTGTCGTAAACGGCACCATCATGGTCAATATGAATACCGCTGCGTTCAACGTTTTAGGAATACAGTAATTGTGGATTACAGATAAGGATCGTATGCGAGTTATTGTTAAAAATATAGATATAATTAAATTTAGATTATTATAGTCGTTAAGTTACAAGGATTTTTCTCCTTTTTCCAGCTTTGCAAATTATTTTGCTTAACAAGGTAATAAGTAAAATTACGTACAATAATAAAATATACATATTTACAAATATACATACATAAAATCATATGATAAATAAATGATTTAAATGTAATCAAGTTTACAGGCACACGTCTCTTTCATATTGCGTTACAATAGCCTCAATAATAATTTACTCTTTCTTAAGCTCCCAATTCAAACACAAGATATTTTCTAGGATTTTCGTTCAGAAAATTGGCAAAGTTGGGTACAAATAAATTCTTTTCGACATAAGGTTTTACTCATTTGTTTCTTTTAGATGGTGTAGTTTAATTCTCACTAGAGGGAATGTGATTTTCTCTGTTTTCTATTACGTACATAGCAGGGAAGGCAAATATAACTGTAGGCTTATGGAACTGCTGGTTTTAAGGAATTGCGTGTTACGGAACTCAACGTCGACAATAAAAAGTTTCCGTTAATCTCATGTCTCAAGTTCAATATTAAAGAGGTGAATAGAGTGATAACAAAAAATATTAACCACTAGTTTTTACTATAGCTTCGTCCTAGTAGCTAAATGGAAGTAATTAAAGAAAAATAAACTGTGACTGTACTAAGCCAGGTTATTCCACGTTGAGAAAATAACTATCTACATAAAATCTATTTAAATTGAGGGATTCAGATTCAGAGTTTTCAGAAATAAAATGTTCTTGTATTTCATATATTTTAACTTGCATTTCAATATATAACGGTGTAAAAGTGATCGACGATATATTAAACTGGTTTCGACATCCATCCATTCACGCGTATCCTATTGGGATATAAAACTTCATGGCCTTCAACACAACGAGCTGGATGTAACTGTGTACTAAATAAATTATTTACGACCACAAATCATTATGCTATAAAATCTAAGCTGACGTGTGAACATTTATCCCTTTTTCTAATATATTTAAAGGATTTTTGCCACTTTTCTGATTGAACGTGTAATGTAATGTAATGTTTGTAGTTTTTTTTAATTTTTCAACTCTGAAAATTGTGGACTTATATAATTATTCTGTGAATTGATTATGCGCTATAACAAAACGATAAATCAATGACTTCCGCTAGTAAACTCACGGTGTCTTAATACTTGGCTGCCTCTATTGATCCTTACAGAAACGAGAAAAGCGTGAAGATATTTACTTATGTAAAATATAAGTAGAAAATTGTAATAATTTAATAAATTATTCATAATATTATGTATTTTGATCTTTTTACGACCGCACAATATCCTACCGCCGATGACCGCCGATTGCCCTACAAAATATACCGCAAACACTGCACTGCTAAACCTAACGGTGTAATTATTTTGCATTACGTAAAAATTATATTAAATCATTGACACAACGTTAGAAACCATAAAGCGATTTTCTGAATTAAAGCTTCCAAATATAACCTAAGCTATACAATTATTATTTTAAACTATTAATAATTAAATTAAATTAGTGATACAAATTTAGAAACCACAACGTGATTTTCTCAATTAAAACTAACGTACATATATAACTTAAGCTATAGTATTAAATAATATATCAATATGTAAATTATATGTCGTAACAAGCTTAATTATCTGTTCAATGGCTTAACAGGCTAATTGACAAGTAAGACATATTTAAAAAATTGAAAAGATGAATTATTCTTTGCTCTACTTGAATTTCACTTAAATATGAGATATTTCGCAATTTTATCTCACTATGGAAATTATACATATTTGTTATTATAAAGATTTTCTAGTTTATAGCTTCTATTTGATTATGTCATTGAGATTGTTTCCATTACAATACGTTATAATATGCAGATTATATTTTGATACAATATAAACAGTAAAATTATTACACTACTTATATATTAAGGTTAGTAATATAAGGCATTAGTTGGCACGTCATCAAAAGCTTCTTAGTGGTTCATTGTTGAACTAATCAATATTATTTCAAATTCAAGGTTACGTCTAAGATTTAATTTTAAGTTCGGTTGCGCAACTTAATAATAACATCTAGAATTTAGGTTTCAAACTGTTAATATCTTTAATTTTAAGCGTTAACGTACATTTATCTATACGTATATTTATTTAATAATAAAAACAACTAAACACAAGCTTTATCCATTTATCTGTAGTTTATAAAAGCTGCACAAAATACAAAGCTTTATTCGGAACAAAGCATTCATATGTTGTGGTTTACAATAAACGAGTGCAGCAAATTTACGTTGGCAATCTAATGTTGAAATATTTATGCATAGTAAAATATTTTTATCTTTAATGTATAGATTATAAAAAAATAATGTACTTTTTAGTATTTTTACTCTACTCTAAATTAAGAAAATAATAGTTTTAATTACCTAAATGTCTCTGCTGACGTCGAATGCACCTTAGTCAATACGTAAACGTCACCTACCCGTAACCACGGACTACAGAAAACTGTTCGAAACGTCAGGTTTCCAGAAATGATGATATAAACATACAAAATACGCAATTAATCTGTTTAAATTGATTCATTCAAAATCTACACTCCAGTCATAAAAAAGAGTATAATGTACTTGTATAGACACAGTTATAATACTACTCGAGGAATGGAGAGAGAGTCTTAACACTATATTCTTTCAGCTTACAGTTGCTTCTCTTTATCCTGCTATGTATTGGATAGAGTGTGAAGTAAATATAAATAAATAACGAGAATTTAACGACATAGTAAAAATAAGTCATAACTATAAAAATACTTTAACATAAATGGTCTATTGTATGAGGCTTTTTAACGAAGCGCTCGTATTTACATAGTCCTTGAATGGATAGTATTCCGTCTAGAGATGACTTGTTAAATGAAAATAGCGTGTATTTGCTTAGTGACGTTTCTGCTTGTTTTAAAAATTATAAAGGTGAATTAGAGGCGAACTTTTAAGTAGCTTTGAAAAATGTATCATCCAGTTATATTACTGTATTGTGACATATATCTAAACAGATATTAATCTTGGCCACTTTAATCTTCAAAAAAGCTAATATTACAATAATGATAATGACTAAGCGTCAACTTAGTATTAAGAACTATATACAAAAAGATTGAGAATATTTTTCTTTTGTCATCATAATTTTCTCATAATTACTATATATTGATATTACTATACCTGAACGGAATTTATAGATGGCGTTGATTATTTACAACCTATTATATGACTTGAATTGTTCCCTTTCATGAATATAGAGGGAGCTATGTGTTTTTTTTTATTGAATACGGATGTAACAGCACAAGGCATAGCACTTTGGACTCACTTTTAGAAGGGCACAAGACGAGATCTATCTATCATTGGAGTGCTTTATATTGATATCTGTTTTTATAAAGGCCATATCTATCAGGAAATATTGCTGCCGGTGGACTACTCCACAGTTGTGTGATACATGGTTAATTATCTGTGCAGGCCGTCATCATTTTGCATTCGGTGATACAGGCACATATCACTTTTATATTGATTCGTATTACAATGAGTCTTATTAGTCAACACATTAGAAAGTAAGTACTCGCTAAGTGTACTATGTACACATTACACTTTACTCTATGCAATGAGTACACTGACAGTTTCGCTTCAACCGATTAGTGATCAGTCAGCGTCTCAACAAGAACTCTTCTTCTAACTCATTGTTTACGTGCCGCTATAGTAAAAGTCAAATGACGTGACCTCCATACTAAATAATCAATTAATGAATTGAACTAAACTAAAAGTTTCGAGAAGTTGTCTCATCAAGTTCAAACTGAAATGCAAAGCATACAGTTTACTTTAGATTTTTTTGTATAATCATCAGTATTTCTATCCAAAATAAAAATTCCATGAATTAGATAAAAAATAAACAAAATAAAAAGCGATACAATTTGATTTATAATATATCATTTTTTAATTACTTTTTATATTTTTTAAATTATTTAATTATAAATATAGTTGTAAATTACAACAAGTTAATATTAAAGTAAATTAATGAAAGTTTTATTAGTATACACTCTTTTAAAATTCAATAAAAATAATAAAGTCCATTTAAGTTCAGTTTCTAATACAAAGGCAACCTATCCCAAAGTCCAATAAATGACGTAAAGAAGGTACTAAATTTAAAAAGGCATTTATCACTGTGCTATGCAAATAAAGCAAGTGTATTCAGAAAAATTTACATTCAACACGATATTCTTTGTTCTGGCGGTGATATATTCAGAGCTGCCAAATGGAGAGATAGACGAAGAAGCTTTCTTTTTATACATATCCGTATCGAAACTATAAATATTTTTATGTTTTTTGTTTTTTAAAAATGCTGAAAATGAAATCTAGCATTTATTTTACTTTTCTTTGTAACATTATAATCATACTTAGGTATGATCTGTTAAAATTTATTGTTAGTTAGGTAAATAAACCTAAAGACAATTATCAAAAATTCACGCCTTACTGGCTTTTCTTCTTATTATTATATCTTAGGTGTCTGTGTGTATTTTCAAAAAAAGAACACAATTATTATGTGCTAAATTATAATTTTATTCCTGTTTTATTCAACTTATTTTATATAATTTTACAGTGTTTAGCCTACCGGTACAGAGAATAAAACCTGGAACCTATTTAAAGATCCTAGCTAGCTAAATAACCTATTTTTTGTCACTTTACTCCCACTTTGCGCTTAATTTTCGCTTAATTTTAATTTAATTATAGAGTGTCGGAAATCAATGCCACGTAATATTTAAGTTATCATATTCCTAAAGTTATTATAGATATTTTAAAAATAATTTTATTAGTATCAAGTTGTGGTCTATCAAAAAATAAACTTAAAGTCAAAATATTATTTTACCATAATAAAATTATATTAGTCAAAAAACGCTGAAGTGCCACAAGCTCAGCCATCAATTCCTTAATTTAATTATCTACTTAGTGAAACGAGATAAGCGCCAAGAAGGCATTTATTCTCTCCAATTTAAAAATGTAGCAAATATTTTAGTAAGATAACGAAATTTTTGCTTAAGAACTGAAGTCTTATAATAACAGTGTAGGGTTAAAATATTTTAATAATAACTAAAAGAACAAAGAACAAATTGTAGAGTTTTATTTCGAAAACAAAAAAATACAGCGTTTATTTAGCGTTTATCAATTAACATTTTTCATTCTCAGTTTGAGAGAAAATGTAAAGAGCGGATTCTCCTTATGCCATCTAGTTTTAAATTTTCATTGCATTACATAATAATTGTAAAAATATAATTAGTTTTATTCATTTTTCACATATAAATACATTGTAAGGCAATTATCAGCATTGTGAAGCAATTTTACAAAGGATGCGGATGTACGAAGAAATATACTGTCGGATGTCCGCATCCGCACACAATGTGCTTCAAACAGATCGTAAAGAAATGAGGAATTTTATTGTTTACTGAACTCGAATGAAATGAAATCGTTTTTAATAGTATTAACTTCATGCGTGACTTTGATCACGTAAATAAATGGAGATAAATAAAAGTCATATGTGACAGGTCAAAAGTTACTGAGATTATGCTGATCACAAGAACAGCGGATTGAAACGTAATGTAATATTACGTAATAAGTGATCCTATTTAAAACAATCGATTTGTTGAGATTGGCGAGCTTTAACAAATAAACGAAGCTTTTTTTATTATTATAGTCTATGTGTGATATAAATATTATTAGAGATATTGTAGACTAAAATTTCTCTACCGAATATACCAAATACTGAAAATAATTGGACTATAAAATCGTAATATTGTCATAATGAAACATACACTGAGGTTGTGTCATGAAATTTTCATACTTCAATACGTAATCACGACGTGACAGTAAGATTATTTTTATTACATGCCTATAAAACTGTCGTAAACGGCACCATCATGGTCAATATGAATACCGCTGCGTTCAACGTTTTAGGAATATAGTAATTGTGGATTACAGATAGGGATGGTATGCGAGTTATTCTTAAAAGAATAAATGTAATTCGATTGAAAAGATTATAGCTGTTAAAACGCAAGTTATTTTTCTCCTTTTTCCAGCTTTGCATATTATTTTGCTTAACAAGGTAATAAATAAAATTAATTTGTATATGTATATTATATACATGTATACATGTATATGTATATTATATACACATACGATAAATAAGTAATTTAAATATAATCAAGTATATAGGAGAGTCAGATTACACCACGGCGCCCCCTACGTAAAAAATACAAAAAATATATTATACTATTTACACTTTCTTCTGTTTTCTGTTCAATTCAAGTGCGGGATATTTTCTAGGATTTTCGTTAAGAAAATTGGCAAAGTGGGTACAAATAAATTCTTTTCAAAGTCTTGTTTCTTGCAAAGGATGTCAAGATTTACGTCGTTCTACAAAGTAGGTTAAAAGGTGAAAGCCTCTGATGAAAAAAAAGGTTTCACTTAATTGTCTCTTTCTATAAAATAGGGATAATTTGGTGTAAAAGTGTAATTCAAAACATATCTTAAAGCCTGTAGAATATATGTTTCAGCAGATTGGTGTAATTTGATTCTCATTGGAGGAAATGTGATTTTCTTTCTTGAAAGCAAAAACGGGATTGAACGGAATGATAGCTAGGTAGTTTTAGCTACTACTACAGCTTACAGCCCTCGTAGCCATAAGGAAGTAACTATGACAAAATGAGCTGTGTTTGTGACAAAATAAGCTGTGTTATTGTTTTTCTTCGTCGTTTTTACATATGTATCTGTACAAATTCCAACTCGAGGCATTGTCAAAGTTCTTATTATTCTTCTTCTATTTCACATATTTTATGCTGTATTTATACATCTCAATTTTACACATCATTTTACATATTTCATTGTTTTATAAGAACCTATATACGTAAAATTACCTAGCGTTACAGAAGTGGTTGACGATATATTAAACTGGTATCGATATCCATCCATTCACGCGTATCCTATTGGGATATAAAACTTCATGGCCCTCAACACAACGAGCTGGATGTAACTGTGTACCAAATAAATTATTTACGACCACAAATCACGATGCTATAAAATCTAAGCTGACGTGTGAACATTTATCCCTTTTTCTAATGTATTTGAAGGTTTTTTTGATACTTTTCTGTTTAAATGTCGAGTATATTATTATTTCTTATAATGTAATATTTGTAGTTTTTTTATATTTTTTCAACTCTGAAAATTGTAGACTTATATTATTATTATATATAGTTATATACTATAATAAAAAGACAAATTATAGCGTTGATTTTCGCCACAAAATTCACAAAATCTTAAGACTAGGCTGCCTCTATCGATTCTGATAGAAGCAAGAAAAGCGAACATTATACATTGTGTTGGATGTTTTGATCATTTTCCAACCGCACAATATCCCGTCCACCGTAGCTTCACTGTCGATTGTCCTACAAAATATACCGTAAACCAAACACTGCACTACTACGGCGTAATTATTTTAAATTATTTGTAATTAAATTAAATAAGTGACACAGTTTTAGAAACCACAAAGCGAGTTCCTCTATTAAAGCTAACATTATTACGGTAAGCTATAAATTTAAATAATATATCAATATGTAAATTATATGTCGTAACCAGCTTATTTAGCTATTCAATGGCTTAACAGACTAGTTGACTCGTAAACCATACAGCCATTTTGTTGAATCAAACTTAAAAAAAAGAGATTATTAATTACTTTTTGTTCTACTTGAATTTCACTTAAATATGTATTTTGTCTAAATTTTGTCCAACTATGAAAATTGGAAAGATTTGTTATTATAAAGACTATTGCTGCTGCTTGCTGACTGTTGCTGTTGCTGTTTCATTATGTCGTTAAGATTGTTTCTATTACGATACATTATAATATAAAGATTGCATTTAAATACAATTTAAATATTAAAATTATTAAATTTTATTAATTTTAGTATTATAAAGAATTTGCTGGCACGTAATCAAAAGCATCTTAGTGGTTCATTGTGGAACTAATCATTCAAGGAAATTTTTTAATTCGTTATATTAATTTTTTTTCTTAAACTATGATAAATGTAAAATGAAAAAGTTTTTCAACTATTTAAAGTGCATTTGTGATGAAAAGTAAAGGTTTAGGTCTCAGACCTTTTCACGTCATCAGAATGCTTTTCTTTACGATAAAATTATAGACTAGCGGATCTAAATTATTTTTACATAGTATAATGTTAAAAACATTAAAAGCCACTCGGCTTATCATCAAAACGACAGAAGAGTACTAAATCACTGCCGACGGACTAAATAAAATGTCCAGTGCTGGCACTATAGCTAAAAAAAACTGTTTATATAGTACATGATGTTATTTATTTTAAAAACATGTAAAAGTAAATATAGAATATGTTATAATGTCATAAAACTGATGGCACATGCATACATAGTTAGAATATGCGCATTGTAAATAGCAGAATGTCCGACGAAATATTGAAATAGTAAACCTACGTGATTTCACAAACAACGTTACGTTACAGGGACAAACAAAATTAGTTTACATTTACAAAAATGTATGCATAAATGAAAATATTGTAAGAATGTAGTGAAGGGACGATAATTTTATTTAGAAATAGACAAGTTTAGAACAAAGCTGAAGTTCAAACGTGTCAAAAAACATAGTCTAAGACATAAGAATAAGTAAAACAAAACATAATAATACATTGAAAAACCATAAAATATAAGGAATAAAGCAATTTCATATTCTTTACATGGTTTAACATAGTTTTGTATATTTTACATCAAATAAGAAATATAACAAGTAATTAATGTGTGTTTGTAATAATACTGGGAGAAATAAACAGGTACTTTGCCAATGCTTTTTACCTAAACTCAAGACATTGTGTGATGTGTACCGGAAGTCAACAATATCTTCAAGTAAACACAGTCAGCCTTTCATCTACTGCGCTATAATGGGTAGTAGAGCATAGTTTGACCTAGATGTTGTCATCGGAAATTTGGTCGTGTCTGAATATACTCTACGATAGGAGATGCAAAATTGATATATAAATATATATTTAAATTTGTAACGAAGATATCCCTTTATTGTAAAGAAATATATCTTGCTACCTACAAGGTATAGAACAGTATAAAATAAAATTTATATCACACGCCTAAAAAACATCAAGAAAATATATTATTAAATGATTAAGTACCATCCAACTACAAAATCCACGATAAAACAAACTACCATTCAAAATACTCCATTATACTGGTGGTTAAAAGCTTAAAGCTCAATTTAAAGCTGTCACATTCAAGCCGGCAATTATACAGCGCCCGTGAAATTTTATCTCCACTCATTTGTTCGGATCCATTCACTCTACTGTAGTGGTACATCTATCCATCATTGAAAATTCTCGCTGCCGTTGAATTTCTTACCCTCTTTAGAACAACTTCCAATTGGTTATAAATCTTTTGCCGCCGTAAAGAGACTTTATTATTCTAAAAAATGTGTGAATTTTTAGATATATACTCAACATAGTAAGTATTAGCTTTATATTTTAGACTGTGTGAGTAAAAGATTAAGAGACGCACGTTCAATTCCTGCTAAATTCGAATTATAAACAAAATATGTTAAATACATAATTATTAAAACAAAATAGTGTAATTATTTACCTTGCAGTCTTTTCTGTATTCAGAATAACATCTCAAATGCGACATTTTCTGGTTAATTTAGCGAGGTCATTAGTATTACGGCTGAATTTCGCCGGCCTTCCTCGCTGTTATGGAAAATCCTTTGAATTTTAAATGCTCATTTATATGCCCAACACGTTTTAGACTCTTACATATGTAAGTTCAACATAGCTTTAATATGAGCTTTGAACGCGTCAAGTACACATATGTATACAATAAATTGTGACAGTTTATTTATTTTTCTGCTTTTAGTATTGGGTTATAGATGATAAGCTTATACCCGCGGCTTCATCCACATGTTCATAGAAGTATCAACATTAACGTTTAGCGTTTTGGAATAAGTAGGCGACTGTGACTATACTTTTCTCTAATATTTCTCTAAGTGATGTTTGCATTTTTCTTAGTATTCGTTTCTGTGAAATATTTTCTATACAGAAAACTAATTATATTAACCTAACAGTTATTAAAAATATTACAAAGAAATAAAAAAAATGCCACGAGATATGACGCTGCGGCATAAGGATTTCAATTGCCAATGCTTTTTAAAGTGTAATTATAACTACCATTATTGTTTACTTTTCCAAAATATATTTATATTTTACAACATAATTTCGTTTTTAATTTAGTTAAATAAAGGTAATGTTTAACTAAATTAAAAACGAAATTATGTTGTAATGTATGAATCCATGAGCATAACTTGCACTATATACTCTTAAAGCATGAAAAAATATATGATTACAATCCTAAATGAGCCATTGTCGAAATCAAGTAACGTCAAATGAAAGCAATATTTCACTGTCATTGGAAATAGATGGAGTCATTTCTATACTATTCAGTGACACGAATTAGATTACCAATTTAAAAGGTAACATTTGTATTTGCTACTATAGATGATCTTAAGTACAACTTGATATAATATAACTGACTGTCAGAGATTGCTTTTAGCAACAAGATCGCCTTTGCGCTCTTTAATTGTGTAAACATATGTAAGGAAAACATATAAAAGTCATAAAAATAATTCATTGTGTTATGTAATGATAAAACTTATACATATTTTTTCAAAACTTTGGTGTGCAATTAACTTTTTCTATCTAATATTTAAAAATAAATTATCACTCTTTATCCCCTTCTAATGAACAAAACAACCACATTAATATGAGGTGAGCCAGTGTCATAATAGCACTAATGGTAACTACAATTCACTAGAATTGTTACTAGTTTATCTCGTTTATTATTTTTACATAATGTATATGTAATGTTTTGTTTATTGAAACAAAAGGTAACTTGTAATTGTAGAGTTATTTAATAAATATGTTCTTTTCAACTTAACAATCTACAACTAAATATTTAATTTAAATCATTAAGGACATGTTACACACTACATACAGATATTTTTTTCTACATAAAACAATTTCTACTAGTCTCTACTAGAATAAAATAACATGACAGTATAAGTTTAAGACTATTATTGACATATATTTAATGATTTCACATTTAATTTATCATTATATTGATTTTAATGCTTAGAAACTTTAAAAGTTTATAAAGATAAAAGTATTACACACAAATGTCAATCAAACATTAATTGCTGTCTATGGGTGTGGCCGAATTGTGTAAATATTTTGACTTTACCAATCTATGTTAAATAGTTTAGTTGAAGCATACATACATACATACATACATTCGACTTTAATGACTTTTAACAGTTTTTGATATTAAACAGAGTTTATTTTATGTTCCAACAACATCTACTGATACTAAAATAGACTACAATGTTTGTTATTTAAATAAAGCGTTCTTTATAAAAATATCTTTTGTGAGTTGAATACCAGTTTTCAGGCGTGGAAGTAAGATGTTCCACTTTTATTTTGATAGGACGAGAGTGTTGGCTGAATGACGCTTTTTCTCCTTTTGTATTATTTGAATGTATGTAGTGCTTTATTGTATGTAAAATATTATTTTTATAACTTTATTACGTAAGTTAGTTCTATTTTTATTTTATATAATTTGTCATATGTATTTTCTATGAGATTACAACATTGAAACTTTAAGTAATATTACAGATGTAAATAATAATTATGTACCTATAATTTTTTTAAGATATACAAATTCCAGGTATTACTAAGACTTAATACGTTTCTAAGTAATTGTAATTTTCAGCGTAGCACGCAGAGTATCGATCCACAATCTTATAATCTAGAATTTTGATAGAAAGCGGTTAACATTTTTAATTTTAAGTGTTCACGCACAGTTATGATAATAAAAACAACTAAATGCAAGCTTAATCCATTTCTAGCAAAAGCTTTACAAATTACAAAGCTTTAGTTGGAACAAAGCAGTCATATATTGTGGTTTACAATAAGCGAGTGCAGCAAATTTACGTCGGCAACCTACTGTTGAAATATTTATGCATAGTAAAATATTTTCATCTTTAATATATAAACTATAAAAAATATACTCAATAAATATAAATATACTCTTTAGTAATTCTACTCCACTAGACTACCACTAGAGTCGAGTCTCTAAATGGAGAAAATAACAATTTTAATTAAAACACTGACAACGAATTTACCTCACTCAAAATGTAAACCTCAGTCTACCCATGACCACGGACTACAGCAAACTGTTCGAAACGTCAGGTTGCCAGAAATAATTATATAAACATATAATATACGCAATTAATCTGTAGTAGTAAATTGATTCCTTCAAAACTAACACTCCAGTCATAAAAAACTAATATAATATACTTGTATAGACACAGTTATAATACTACTCGAGGAATGGAGTGAGAATATAGTGTTAAGTCTATCCGTCTTAACACTATATTCTTTCAGGTTATGGATACTTCTACTTATCCTGCTATGTACGGGATGGAGCGTGAAGCAAATATTAATAAATAAGTAAAATATGACGACAAAGTAAAAATTGTTAAAGTAAAGATAAGTCATAACTATAAACATACTTTAATATAAGTTGTCTATTTTATGAGGCTTTTTAACTTAAAAATAAAATTTACATAGTCCTTGAAGGGGTAGTTTTCCGTCTAGAGTTGACTTGTTAAATGAAAATGGCGTGTATTTGCTTAGTGACGTTTCTGCTTGTTTTAAAAATTATAAAGGTGAATTAGAGGCGAGCTTTTAAGTAGCTATGAAAAATGTATCCAGTTATACGTTTATACTACAGTAATGTGACATAATATATAAACAGATATTACAATAATGATAATGACTAAGCGTCAACTTACTATTAAAAACTATATACCAAAAAGATTGAGAATTTTCTCCTGTTAGCATAATTTTCTCATAATTACTATATAGTGATATTACTAATCCTGAACGGAATTTATAGATGGCGTTGATTATTTACAAACTATTATATGACTTGAATTGTTCCCGTTTATGAATATAGAGGGAGCTATGTGTTTTTTGATTGAATATCGATGTAACAGCACAAGGCTAACAGGCAAGCAAAGTAACAAAAATGACAAAATATTGAAATAGAAAAATAAAAACATAAAAAAAATATTTTTACTTATTCTAAATTAAATTATATAAAACTATCGATTCATTACTACAAATAAAAAAAAAATAAACAAAACTAAAATAAAAATAACAATAAATTTTGAAGTGGTGTGGCATCCAAAATGGAAAACCCCATCAGTTAAAGCTGGCATAATATTATTCCAGCACTGATTTTCAGAGGCCTCCATGTGAAGAGAACTGTTTGATCCGGTGCCTGCCGCTGAATTCTCCAACCGCACAGTACGACACAAATTAAAGTATCGTTCCCGCGGACGTGACGGTGACGGACGGCAGCGTGAGCGTGAGAAATAAAAGTTCACAGAAATAAAGGTCACAATGAATCGTATTTTTGCCTTACGTTAAGTACGTTATATAGATTAATCCTAAATTGTTTTCTAGATTATAATAATACAGGTATGTAATTTTTATACGAATTTAAAGACGGTGATAATAGTAGTCCTAAAAGATACAGTGGAGGCAGACACTCCGCAACCAATATGACGTGAAACAATCTGCATAAAGCAATTTGGCCATGCAATAATAGGTATACTTTTTAAACACTAATACTACCACTAATATAACTTACATTGATATCTGTTTTTATAAAGGCAAAGGTACCTATGTCATATCTATCAGGAAACATTGCTGCCGGTGGACTATTCCACAGTTGTGTGTTACATGGTTAATTATCTGTACAGGCCGTCATCATTTTGCATTCGGTGATACAGGCAGGATTCATTTATGATGTGATGATATAGTAACACAGATACATGTCACTTTTATATTGATTCGTTTTACAATGAGTCTTATTAGTCAACACATTATAAAGTAAGCACTCGCAAAGTGGGTGAACTGATAGTTTCGCTTCGACCGAGTAGTGATCGGTCAGCGTCTCAACAAGAACTCTTGTTCTGACTTATTTTTCATGTGTTATAAAGGACCCTGTTCTCGTGCCGCTTTAGTAAAAGTCAAATTACGTGACCTCCATACTAAATAATCAATTAACGAACTTAACTAAATTAAAAGTTTCGAGAAGTTGTCTCATCAAGTTCAAACCGAAATGCAAAGCATACAGTTTACTTCAGATTTTTTTGTATAATCATCAGTATTTCTATACAAAATAAAAATTCCATGAATTAGATAAAAAATAAACAAAATAAAAAGCGATACAATTTGATTTATATTATATGATTTTTTAATTACTTTTTATATTTTTTAAATTATTTAATAATAAATTTAGTTATAAATTACAACTATTAAATATTAAAGTAAATTAATGAAAGTTATATAAGTATATAATCTTTTGAAATTCATTAAAAATAATAAAATCCATGTAAGAACAGTTTCTAATACAAAGGCAACCTATCCCAAAGTTCAATAAATGACGTAAAGAGGGTACTAAATTTAAAAAGGCATTTATCACTGTGCTATGCAAATAAAGCAAGTGTATTCAGTAAAATTTACATTCAACACGATATTCTTTGTTCTGGCGGTGATATATTCAGAGCTGCCAAATGGAGAGATAGACGAAGAAGATTTCTTTTTATACATATCCGTATCGAAACTATAAATTTAAGAAGTCATTATCATTGAGATTTTTATGTTTTTTATTTTTTAAAAATGCTGAGAACGAAATCTAGCATTTATTTTATCTATGATCTGTTAAAATGATGATGTATGATCTGTTAAAATTTTTTGTTAGTTAGGTAAATAAACCTAATAACAATTATCAGAAATTCACGCCTTACTGGCTTTTCTTCTTATTATTATATCTTAGGTGTCTGTGTGTATTTTCAAAAAAAAAAAAAATATTATGTGCTAAATTATAATTTTATTCCTTTGTTACTTGACTTATTTTAAATAACTTAACAGTGTTTAGCCGGTAGGTACAGAGCATAGAACCTGGAACCTATTTAAAGATTTTTTTTTTTCGAAAATAACACAGACACCTAAGATATAATATCTTAGGTGTCTGTGTTATTTTCGAAAAAAAAAACACAGATATTATATGTTATTATAATTTTATTCCTGTTTTATTTGATTTATTTTATATAATTTTACAGTGTTTAGCCTACCGGTACAGAGCAGAGAACATGGAACCTATTTTAAGTTCCTAGCTAGCTAAACAATCTATTTTTTGTCACTTTACTCCCACTTTGCGCTTAATTTTCGCTTAATTTTAATTTAAATATAAAGTGTCGGAAACCAATACCACGTAATATTTAACCCCTCGCTATATTCTAAATATGTTATCATATTCATAAAGTTCTATATATTTTAAAAATAATATTTTATTAGTATCAGGTTGTGAGTCTATCAAAAATTAAACATAAAATCATTATTAAAGTATTATTTTACCATAATAAAATTATATTAGTCAAAAAACGCTGAAGTGCCACAAGCTCAGCCATCAATTCCTTAATTTAATTATCTACTTAGTGAAACGAGATAAGCGCCAAGAAGGCATTTATTCTCTCCAATTTAAATGTAGCCAATATTTTAGTAAGATAACGAAATTTTTGCTTTAGAACTGAAGTCTTTTAATAACAGTGTAGGGTTAAAATATTTTAATAATAACTAAAAGAACAAAGAACATATTGTAGAGTTTTATTTCGAAAACAAGAAAATACAGCGTTTATCAATTAACATTTTTCATTCTCAGTTTGAGAGAAAATGTACAGAGCGGATTCTCCTTATGCTTTCTAGTTTTATATTTTCATTACATAATAATTATAAAAATATAATTAGTTTTATTCATTTTTCACATATAAATACATTGTAAGGCAATTATCAGCATTGTGAAGCAATTCTACAAAGGATGCGGATGTACGAAGAAATATACCGTCGGATATCCGCATCCGCACACAATGTGCTTCAAACAGATCGTAAAGAAATGAGGAATTTTATTGTTTACTGAACTCGAATGAAATGAAATCCTTTTTAATAGTATTAACTTCAGGCGTGACTTTGATCACGTAAATAAATGGAAATAAATAAAAGTCATATGTGACATGTCAAAAGTTACTGAGATTATGCTGATCACAAGAACAGCGGATTGAAACGTAATGTAATATTACGTAATAAGTGATCCTATTTAAAACAATCGATTTGTTGAGATTGGCGAGCTTTAACAAATAAACGAAGCTTTTTATTATTATTATAGTCTATGTGTGATATTAATATTATTAGAGATATTGTAGACTAAATTTTCTCTACCGAATATACCAAATACTGAAAATAATTGGACTATAAAATCATAATATTGTCATAATGAAACACACTGAGGTTGTGTCATGAAATTTTCATACTTCAATACGTAATCACGACATGACAGTAAGATTATTTTTATTACATGCCTATAAAACTGTCGTAAACGGCACCATCATGGCCAATATGAATACTGCTGCGTTCAACGTTTTAGAAATATAGTAATTGTGGATTACAGATAAGGATGGTATGTGAGTTATTCTTAAAAGAATAAATGTAATTTGATTGAAATGATTATAGCTGTTAAAACACAAGTTATTTTGCTCCTTTTTCCAGCTTTGCATATTATTTTGCTTAACAAGGTAATAAGTATAATTAATTTGTATATGTATATTATATACATGTATACAAGTATACATACACATACGATAAATAAGTAATTTAAATATAATCAAGTCTATGGGAGAGTCAGATTACACCACGATGGCCTCGACGTAAAAAATACAAAAAAATATATTATACAATTTACACTTTCTTTTACTTCAATTTAAGTGCGAGATATTTTCTAGGATTTTCGTTAAGAAAATTGGCAAAGTGGGTACAAATAAATTCTTTTCGAAGTCTTGGTTCTGGCAAAGGATGTCAAGATTTACGTCGTTCTGCCAAAGTAGGTTAAAAGGTGAAAGCCTCTGATGAAAAAAAGAGTTTTACTTAATTGTTTGTTTCTATAAAATAGGGATAATTTAGTGTAAAAGTGTAATTCAAAACATATCTTAAAGCCTGTAGAATATATGTTTCAGCAGATTGGTGTAATTTGATTCTCACTGGAGGAAATGTGATTTTCTTTCTTGTAAGCAAAAACGGGAATGAACAGAATGATAGCTAGGTAGTTTTAGCTACTACTACAGCTTACAGCTACATAAGGAAGTCACTATGACAAAATAAGCTGTGTTTGTGACAAAATGAGCTGTGTTATTGTTTTTCTTCGTCGTTTTTACATATGTAATCTGTACAAATTCCAACTCGAGGCATTGTCAAAGTTCTTATTATTCTTCTTCTATTTCACATATTTTATGCTGTATTTATACATATTCATTGTTTTATAAGAACCTATATACGTAAAATTACCTAGCGTTACAGAAGTGGTTGACGATATATTAAACTGGTATCGATATCCATCCATTCACGCGTATCCTATTGGGATATAAAACTTCATGGCCCTCAACACAACGAGCTGGATGTAACTGTGTACCAAATAAATTATTTACGACCACAAATCACGATGCTATAAAATCTAAGCTGACGTGTGAACATTTATCCCTTTTTCTAATGTATTTGAAGAATTTTTTGATACTTTTCTGTTTAAATGTCGAGTACATTATTATTTCTTATAATGTAATATTTGTAGTTTTTTATATTTTTTCAACTCTGAAAATTGTAGACTTATATTATTATTATATATAGTTATACATTATAATAAAAAGACAAATTATAGCATTGATTTTCGCTACAAAACTCACAAAATCTTAATACTAGGCTGCCTCTGTCGATTCTGATAGAAGCAAGAAAAGCGAACATTATACATTGTGTTGGATGTTTTGATCATTTTCCGACCGCACAATTTCCCGTCCACCGTAGCTTCACTGTCGATTGTCCTACAAAGTATACCGTAAACCAAACACTGCGCTACTACGGCGTAATTATTTTAAATTATTTGTAATTAAATTAAATAAGTGACACAGTTTTAGAAACCACAAAGCGAGTTCCTCTATTAAAGCTAACATTATTACGGTAAGCTATAAATTTAAATAATATATCAATATGTAAATTATATGTCGTAACTAGCTTATTTAGCTATTCAATGGCTTAACAGACTAGTTGACTCGTAAACCATACAGCCATTTTGTTGAATCAAGTTTAAATAAAAAGAGATGATGAGTTACTTTTTGTTCTACTTGAATTTCACCTAAATATGTATTTTTTCGAAATTTTGTCCAACTATGAAAATTGTAAAGATTTGTTATTATAAAGACTATTGCTGCTTGCTCGCTGACTGTTGCTGTTGCTGTTTCATTATGTCGTTAAGATTGTTTCTATTACGATAAATTATAGTGTTTAGATTTCATTTAAATACAATTTAAATACTAAAATTATTAAATTTTATTAATGTTAGTATTATAAAGAATTTGCTGGCACGTAATCAAAAGCTTCTTAGTGGTTCATTGTGGAACTAATCAATATTATTTGCGTCCTAAGATACAAACAATGCTACTCGAAATACTGCAACTAAATGGAGCATTCAAGGAAATTATTTTTAATTCGTTATATTAATTTTTTTTCTTAAACTAAGATAAATGTAAAATGAAACCGTTTTTCAACTATTTAAAGTGCATTTGTGATGAAAAGTAAAGGTTTAGGCTCAGACCTTTTCACGTCGTCAGAATGCTTTTCGTTATGATAAATTATAGAGTAGTGGATCTAAATTATTTTTACATAGTATAATGTTAAAAATATTTAAAACTACTCGGCTTATCACCAAAACGGCGACAGAAGAGTACTGAATCACTACCGACGGACTAAATAAAATGTCAAGTGCTGGCATTATAGCTTAAAAAAACTATTTATGTAGTACATGATGTTATTTATTTGAAAAACATGTAAAAGTAAACACAGAATATGTTATAATGTCATAAAATTAGAACAGTAGAAACTGATGGCACATGCATACATAGTTAGAATATGCGCATTGTAAATAGCAGAACGTCCGACGAAATATTGAAATAGTAAACATACATGATTTGACAAACAACGTTACGTTACGGGGACAAACAAAATCAGTTTACATTTACAAAAATGTATGCATAAATGAAAATATTGTAAGAATGTAGTGAAGGGACGATAATTTTATTTAGAAATAGACAAGTTTAGAACAAAGCTGAAGTTCAAATGTGTCAAAAACCATAGTCTAAGACATAAAAATAAGTAAAACAAAACATAATAATACATTGAAAAACCATAAAATATAAGGAATAAAGCAATTTCATATTCTTTACATAGTTTAACATAGTTTTGTATATTTTACATCAAATAAGAAATATAACAAGTAATTAATGTGTGTTTGTAATAATACTGGGAGAAATAAACAGGTACTTTGCCTAATGCTTTTTACCTAACTCAAGACATTGTGTGATGTGTACCGGAAGTCAACAATATCTTCAAGTAAACACAGTCAGCCTTTCATCTACTGCGCTATAATGGGTAGTAGAGCATAGTTTGACCTAGATGCTGTCATCGGAAATTTGGTCGTGTCTGAGTAAACTCTACGATAGGAGATGCAAAATTGATATATAAATATCTATTTAAATTTGTAACGAAGGTATCCCTTTATTGTAAAGAAATATATCTTGCTACCTACAAGGTATAGAACAGTATATAATAAAATTTATATCACACGCCTAAAAAACATCAAGAAAACATATTATTAAATGATAAAGTACCATCCAACTACAAAATCCACGATAAAACAAACTACCATTCAAAATCCTCCATTATTCTGGTGGTTAAAAGCTTAAAGCTCAATTTAAAGCTGTCACATTCAAGCCGGCAATTATACAGCGCCCGTGAAATTTTATCTCCACTCATTTGTTCGGATCCATTCACTCTACTGTAGTGGTAGATCTATCCATCAATGAAAATTCGCGCTACCGTTGAATTTCTTACCCTCTTTAGAACAACTTCCAATTGGTTATAAATCTTTTGCCGACGTAAAGAGAATTTATTATTCGAAAAAGGTAGGTTTACAAAAAAAAAAGTATTACACACAAATGACGATCAAACATTTATTGCTGTCTCTGAGAGTGGCCAAATTGTGTAAATATTTTGCCTATGCCAGTCTAAATAGATTAGTTGAAGCATACATACATACATACATTCGACTTTAATGACTTTTAACAGATTTTGATATTAAACAGAGTTTATTTTATGTTCCAACAACATCTACTAATACTAAAATAGACTACAATGTTTGTTATTTAAATAAAGCGTTCTTTATGAAAATATCTTTTGTGAGTTGAATACCAGTTTTCAGGCGTGCAAGTAAGATGTTCCACTTTTATTTTGATAGGATGAGAGTGTTGGCTGAATGACGCTTTTTCTCCTTTTGTATTATTTGAATGTATGTAGTGCTTTATTGTATGTAAAATATTATTTTTATAACTTTATTACGTAAGTTAGTTCTATTTTTATTTTATATATTTTGTCATATGTATTTTCTATGAGATTACAACATTGAAAATTTTAAGTAATATTACAGATGAAAATAATAATTATGTACCTATAATTTTTTTATGACATACAAATTCAAGGTATTACTAAGACTTAATACGTTTCTAAGTAATTGTAATTTTCAGCGTACCACGCAGAGTGTCGATCCACAACCTTATAATCAAAATTTTGATAGAAAGCGGTTAACATTTTTAATTTTAAGTGTTCACGCACAGTTATGATAATAAAAACAACTAAATGCAAGCTTAATCCATTTCTAGCAAAAGCTTTACAAATTACAAAGCTTTAGTTGGAACAAAGCATTCATATATTGTGGTTTACAATAAGCGAGTGCAGCAAATTTACGTCGGCAACCTAATGTTGAAATATTTATGCATAGTAAAATATTTTCATCTTTAATATATAAACTATAAAAAATATACTCAATAAATATAAATATACTCTTTAGTAATTCTACTCCACTAGACTACCACTAGAGTCGAGTCTCTAAATGGAGAAAATAACAATTTTAATTAAAACACTGACAACGAATTTACCTCACTCAAAATGTAAACCTCAGTCTACCCATGACCACGGACTACAGCAAACTGTTCGAAATGTCAGGTTGCCAGAAATAATTATATAAACATATAATATACGCAATTAATCTGTTTAAATTGATTCATTTAAAACTAACACTCCAGTCATAAAAAACTAGTATAATATACTTGTATAGACACAGTTATAATACTACTCGAGGAATGGAATGAGTATATAGTGTTAAGTCTATCCGTCTTAACACTATATTCTTTCAGGTTACGGTTACTTCTACTTATCCTGCTATGTACGGGATGGAGCGTGAAGCGAATATGAATAAATAAGTAAAATATGACGACAAAGTAAAAATTGTTAAAGTAAAGATAAGTCATAACTATAAAGATACTTTAACATAAGTTGTCTATTTTATGAGGCTTTTTAACTTAAAAATAAAATTTACACAGTCCTTGAAGGCGTAGTTTTCCGTTACGAGTTGACTTGTTAAATGAAAATAGCGTGTATTTGCTTAGTGACGTTTCTGCTTGATTTAAAATTATAAAGGTGAATTAGAGGCGAGCTTTTAAGTAGCTATGAAAAATATATACGTTTATACTACAGTAATGTGACATAATATATAAACAGATATTACAATAATGATAATGACTAAGCGTCAACTTAGTATTAAAAACTATATACCAAAAAGATTGAGAATTTTCTCCTGTTAGCATAATTTTCTCATAATTACTATATAGTGATATTACTAATCCTGAACGGAATTTATAGATGGCGTTGATTATTTACAAACTATTATATGACTTGAATTGTTCCCGTTTATGAATATAGAGGGAGCTATGTGTTTTTTGATTGAATATCGATGTAACAGCACAAGGCTAACAGGCAAGCAAAGTAACAAAAATGACAAAATATTGAAATAGAAAAATAAAAACATAAAAAAAATATTTTTACTTATTCTAAATTAAATTATATAAAACTATCGATTCATTACTACAAATAAAAAAAAAATAAACAAAACTAAAATAAAAATAACAATAAATTTTGAAGTGGTGTGGCATCCAAAATGGAAAACCCCATCAGTTAAAGCTGGCATAATATTATTCCAGCACTGATTTTCAGAGGCCTCCATGTGAAGAGAACTGTTTGATCCGGTGCCTGCCGCTGAATTCTCCAACCGCACAGTACGACACAAATTAAAGTATCGTTCCCGCGGACGTGACGGTGACGGACGGCAGCGTGAGCGTGAGAAATAAAAGTTCACAGAAATAAAGGTCACAATGAATCGTATTTTTGCCTTACGTTAAGTACGTTATATAGATTAATCCTAAATTGTTTTCTAGATTATAATAATACAGGTATGTAATTTTTATACGAATTTAAAGACGGTGATAATAGTAGTCCTAAAAGATACAGTGGAGGCAGACACTCCGCAACCAATATGACGTGAAACAATCTGCATAAAGCAATTTGGCCATGCAATAATAGGTATACTTTTTAAACACTAATACTACCACTAATATAACTTACATTGATATCTGTTTTTATAAAGGCAAAGGTACCTATGTCATATCTATCAGGAAACATTGCTGCCGGTGGACTATTCCACAGTTGTGTGTTACATGGTTAATTATCTGTACAGGCCGTCATCATTTTGCATTCGGTGATACAGGCAGGATTCATTTATGATGTGATGATATAGTAACACAGATACATGTCACTTTTATATTGATTCGTTTTACAATGAGTCTTATTAGTCAACACATTATAAAGTAAGCACTCGCAAAGTGGGTGAACTGATAGTTTCGCATCGACCGAGTAGTGATCGGTCAGCGTCTCAACAAGAACTCTTGTTCTGACTTATTTTTCATGTGTTATAAAGGACCCTGTTCTCGTGCCGCTTTAGTAAAAGTCAAATTACGTGACCTCCATACTAAATAATCAATTAACGAACTCAACTAAATTAAAAGTTTCGAGAAGTTGTCTCATCAAGTTCAAACCGAAATGCAAAGCATACAGTTTACTTCAGATTTTTTTGTATAATCATCAGTATTTCTATACAAAATAAAAATTCCATGAATTAGATAAAAAATAAACAAAATAAAAAGCGATACAATATGATTTATATTTATATGATTTTTTAATTACTTTTTATATTTTTTAAATTATTTAATTATAAATTTAGTTAAAAATTACAACAATTAAATATTAAAGTAAATTAATGAAAGTTATATAAGTATATAATCTTTTGAAATTCATTAAAAATAATAAAATCCCTGTAAGAACAGTTTCTAATACAAAGGCAACCTATCCCGAAGTCCAGTAAATGACGTAAAGAAGGTACTAAATTTAAAAAGGCATTTATCACTGTGCTATGCAAATAAAGCAAGTGTATTCAGTAAAAATTACATTCAACACGATATTCTTTGTTCTGGCGGTGATATATTCAGAGCTGCCAAATGGAGAGATAGACGAAGAAGATTTCTTTTTATACATATTTGTATCGAAATTATATATTATTATTATGTTTTTTGTTTTTTAAAACTGCTGAGAACGAAATCTAGCATTTATTTTACTTTTCTTTTTAACAGTATAATCATACTTAGGTATGATCTGTTAAAATTATTTGTTAGTTAGGTAAATAAACCTAAAAACAATTATCAGAAATTTACGCCTTACTGGCTTTTCTTCTTATTATTATATCTTAGGTGTCTGTGTGTATTTTCAAAAAAAAAACACAATTATTATATGCTAAATTATAATTTTATTCCTGTTTTAATTGACTTATTTTATATAATTTTACAGTGTTTAGCCTACCGGTACAGAGCATAGAACATGGAACCTATTTTAAGTTCCTAGCTAGCTAAACAATCTATTTTTTGTCACTTTACTCCCACTTTGCGCTTAATTTTCGCTTAATTTTAATTGAAATATAGTGTCGGAAATCAATACCACGTAATATTTAACTCCTCGCTATATGCTAAATATGTTATCATATTCATAAAGTTCTATATATTTTAAAAATAATATTTTATTAGTATCAGGTTGTGAGTCTATCAAAAATTAAACATAAAATCATTATTAAAGTATTATTTTACCATAATAAAATTATATTAGTCAAAAAACGCTGAAGTGCCACAAGCTCTGCCATCAATTCAATAATTTAATTATCTACTTAGTGAAACGAGATAAGCGCCAAGAAGGCATTTATTCTCTCCAATTTAAAAATGTAGCCAATGTTTTAGTAAGATAACGAAATTTTTGCTTTAGAACTGAAGTCTTTTAATAACAATGTAGGGTTAAAATATTTTAATAATAACTAAAAGAACAAAGAACATATTGTAGAGTTTTATTTCGAAAACAAGAAAATACAGCGTTTATTTAGCGTTTATCAATTAACATTTTTCATTCTCAGTTTGAGAGAAAATGTACAGAGCGGATTCTCCTTATGCCATATAGTTTTAAATTTTCATTGCATTACATAATAATTATAAAAATATAATTAGTTTTATTCATTTTTCACATATAAATACATTGTAAGGCAATTATCAGCATTGTGAAGCAATTCTACAAAGGATGCGGATGTACGAAGAAATATACCGTCGGATGTCCGCATCCGCACACAATGTGCTTCAAACAGATCGTAAAGAAATGAGGAATTTTATTGTTTACTAAACTCGAATGAAATGAAATCCTTTTTAATAGTATTAACTTCAGGCGTGACTTTGATCACATAAATAAATGGAGATAAATAAAAGTCATATGTGACATGTCAAAAGTTACTGAGATTATGCTGATCACAAGAACAAGGGATTGAAACGTAATGTAATATTACATAATAAGTGGTCCTATTTAAAATAATCGATTTGTTGAGATTGGCGAGCTTTAACAAATAAACGAAGCTTTTTATTATTATTATAGTCTATGTGTGATATGAATATTATTGGAGACATTGTAGACTAAAATTTCTCTACCAAATATACCAAATACTGAAAATTTGGACTATAAAATCGTAATATTGTCATAATGAAACATACACTGAGGTTGTATCATGAAATTTTCATACTTCAATACGTAATCACGACGTGACAGTAAGATTCTTTTTATTACATGCCTATAAAACTGTCGTAAACGGCACCATCATGGTCAATATGAATACCGCTGTATTCAACGTTTTAGGAATATAGTCATTGTGGATAATATATAAGGATGGTATGCGAGTTATTCTTAAAAGAATAAATGTAATTTGATTGAAATGATTATAGCTGTTAAAACACAAGTTATTTTTCTCCTTTTTCCAGCTTTGCGTATTATTTTGCTTAACAAGGTAATAAGTAAAATTAATTTGTATATGTATATTATATACATGTATACAAGTATACATACACATACGATAAATAAGTAATTTAAATATAATCAAGTCTATGGGAGAGTCAGATTACACCACGATGGCCTCGACGTAAAAAATACAAAAAAATATATTATACAATTTACACTTTCTTTTACTTCAATTTAAGTGCGAGATATTTTCTAGGATTTTCGTTAAGAAAATTAGCAAAGTGGGTACAAATAAATTCTTTTCGAAGTCTTGGTTCTGGCAAAGGATGTCAAGATTTACGTCGTTCTGCCAAAGTAGGTTAAAAGGTGAAAGCCTCTGATGAAAAAAAAGGTTTTACTTAATTGTCTCTTTCTATAAAATAGGGATAATTTAGTGTAAAAGTGTAATTCAAAACATATCTTAAAGCCTGTAGAATATATGTTTCAGCAGATTGGTGTAATTTGATTCTCACTGGAGGAAATGTGATTTTCTTTCTTGTAGGCAAAAACGGGATTGGACAGAATGATAGCTAGGTAGTTTTGGCTACTAGTACAGCTTGCCTTTACCGCACATTCGCCCTCGTAGCCATAAGGAAGTAACTTTGACAAAATAAGCTGTGTTTGTGACAAAATAAGCTGTGTTATTGTTTTTCTTCGTCGTTTTTACATATGTATTTTGTACAAATTCCAACTCGAGGCATTGTCAAAGTTCTTATTATTCTTCTTCTACTTCACATATTGTATGCTGTATTTATACATCTCAATTTTACACATCATTTTACATATTTCATTGTTTTATAAGAACCTATATACGTAAAATTACCTAGCGTTACAGAAGTGGTTGACGATATATTAAACTGGTATCGATATCCATCCATTCACGCGTATCCTATTGGGATATAAAACTTCATGGCCCTCAACACAACGAGCTGGATGTAACTGTGTACCAAATAAATTATTAACGACCACAAATCACGATGCTATAAAATCTAAGCTGACGTGTGAACACTTATCCCTTTTTCTAATGTATTTGAAGGTTTTTTTGATACTTTTCTGGTTAAATATTGAGTACGTTATTATGTCATGTAATGTAATATTTGTAGTTTTTTATATTTTTTCAACAATAAAAATTGTAGACTTATATTGTTATTATAAGCAATTAGTTATACACTGTAATAAAAAGACAAATTGTAGCATTGATTTTCGCTATAAAACTCACAACATCTTAAGGCTAGGCTGCCTCTATCGATTTTGACATAAGCAAGAAAAGCGTGAAGCTAGTTAGTTACTTATGTAAAATATAAGTAGAAAATTTTGGTAATTTAATATATTATACATTGTTTTGGATGTTTTGATCATTTTCCGACCGCACAATATGCCGTCCACCATAGCTTGACCGTCGATTGTCCTACAAAGTATACCGCAAACCAAACACTGCACTACTACGGCGTAATTATTTTAAGTTATCTATAATTAAATTAAATAAGTGACACAATTTTAGAAACCACAAACCGATTTCCTCTATTAAAGCTAACATTATTACGGTGAGCTACAAATTTAAATAATATATCAATATGTAAATTATATGTCGTAACCAGCTTATTTAGCTATTCAATGGCTTAACAGACTAGTTGACTCGTAAACCATACAGCCATTTTGTTGAATCAAGTTTAAATAAAAAGAGATGATGAATTACTTTTTGTTCTGCTTGAATTTCACTTAAATATGTATTTTGTCGAAATTTTGTCTAACTATTAAAATTGGAAAGATTTGTTATTATAAAGACTATTGCTGCTGCTTGCTGACTGTTGCTGTTGCTGTTTCATTATGTCGTTAAGATTGTTTCTATTACGATACATTATAATATTTAGATTGCATTTAAATACAATTTAAATATTAAAATTATTAAATTTTATTAATTTTAGTATTATAAAGAATTTGCTGGCACGTAATCAAAAGCATCTTAGTGGTTCATTGTGGAACTAATCATTCAAGGAAATTTTTTAATTCGTTATATTAATTTTTTTTCTTAAACTTGATAAAGGTAAAATGGAAAAAGTTTTTCAACTATTAAAGTGAATTGTGATGAAAAGTAAAGTTAGGTCTCAGACCTGTCACGTCATCAGAATGCTTTCTGTTACGATAAAATTATAGACTAGCGAATCTAAATATTTTTCATAGTATAATGTACAAACATTAAAAGCCACTCGGTATCATTCAATAACGACAGAGAGTACTAAGATCACTTGCCGACGGACTAAATAAATGTCAGTGCTGGCCACTATTATAGCTAAAAAAAATGTGTAGATAGTACATGATGTATATTCTTTTAAAACATGTAAAAGTAAATATAGAATAGGTTTAATGTCCAAAATGATGCACAGCATACATAGTTAGAAATGCGCATTGTACATAGCAGATGTCCGGACGAAATATTGAACTAGTATACCTACGGATGTCACAAACAACGTTACGTTACGGGACCAAACAAAATAGTTACATTACAAAATGTATGCATAAAATGAAAATATTGTAGAATGTAGTGAAGGGACGATATATTTATTAGAAATAGACAAGTTTAGAACAAAGCTGAAGTTCAACACGTGCAAAAAACATCGTCTAAGACATAAGAATAAGTAAAATAAAACATAAATAAACATTGAAAACCATAAAATCTAAGGAAATAAAGCAATTTCATATTCTTTACTATGCGGTTAACATAGTTTTATAATTTTACATCAAATACGAAATATAACAAGTTAAGTATGTGTGTTGGTATAATACAGGGGAGAAATAAACAGGTACTGCCAATGCTTTTAAAAATCAAGACATTTGTGTGAGGGTACCGGAGTCAACAATATATTAAGTAACAGCAGTAAGCCTTTCTTACTCGTATAATGGGTAGTAGAGCTAGTTTGACATAGATGTTGTCATCGGAATTTGGTCGTGTCTGAGGAAACTCTACGATAGGAGAGGCAAAAAATGATATATAAATATATATTTAAATTGTAACGAAGTATACCTTTATTGTAAAAGAAATATATCTGCTACCTACAGAGTATAGAAACAGTATAAAATAAATTTATATCACACGCCTAAAAAAAACATCAAGAAAACATATTAGTAAATGACTTAATAGTACAAACCACTACAAATACACGATTAAAAACAAAATACCATTCAAATACTCCATTATATGGGTTAAAAGCTTAAAGCTCAATTTAAAGCGTCACATTCAGCCAGCAAATTACACTGCCGCCCGTGAAATTTTATCCACTCATTTGTTCGATCCATTCCACTCTACTGTAGTGGTACATCTATCCAGCATGAAAATTCTCCGCGCCGTGAATTCTTACCCTTAGAACAACTTCCATGGTTATAACTCTTTTGGCCGCCGTAAGAGCTGTATATCTAAAAAATGTGTGAATTTTTATATATACTCAACATAGTAAGTATTAGCTTTATATTTTAGACTGTGTGAGTAAAGATTAAGAGACGGCAGTTGAATCTGCTAAATTGAATTATAACAAATATGTAAATACATTAATTATTAAACAAAATAGTTAAATTTACCTGGCAGTCTTTCTGTAGTCAGAGATGACCATCTCAAATGCGACATTTTTGGTTAATTTCGCGAGTGTCACTAGTATGACGGTGAATTTCGCCGGCCTTCCTCGCTGTTATGGAAAATCCTTTGAATTTTTAAATGGCTAAGTTATATGCCCAACCCGTTTTAGAATCTTCTATATGTAAGTTCAACTTAGCGTTAATATGGCTTTGAACGCGTCAAGTACACATATGTATACAATAAATTGTGCGTTATTTATTTTTGCTTTTAGTATTGGGTATAGATGATCAAGTTATACCCGCAGGCTCATCCACATGTCATAGAAGTATCAACATTAACGTTTAGCGTTTTGGATAAGTAGGCGACTGTGACTATAATTTTCATCTAATATTTCTCTAAGTGATGTTTGCATTTCTTAGTATTGTTTCTGTTGAAATATTTGTATAAGAAAACGAATTATGATAACTAAACAGTTATTAAAAATATACAAAGAATCAAAAAATGCCACGAGAATTTTCATGCGGCATAAGGATTCATTGCCAATGCTTTTTAAAGTGCTCTTATACACCATTATTGTTTACTTCAAAATATATTATATTTCCAAAAATTTCGTTTTTAATTTAGTAAATCAAGGTAATGTTTACCTAAAAAAAAAAAAAATTTAAAAAAACGAAATTATGTTGTAATGTAGAATCCATGAGCAAACGTGCACTTATACTCTTAGAGCATGAAAAAATATATGATTACAATCCTAAATGAGCCATTGTCGAAATCAAAGTAACGTCAACTGAAAGCAATATTTCACTGTCATGGGAAATAGATGAGTCATTCTATTACTATCAGTGACACGAATTAGATTCACCACTTTTAAAGGCAATTTGTATTTGACTCTAGATGATCTTAAGTACAACTTGATAAATATAACGACTGTCAGAGATTGCTTTTAGCAACAAGATCGCCCTTTGCCGCTCGTTATTGTGTAAACATTGTAAGGAAAAACATATAAAAGTCATAACAAATAAGTCATTGTGTTATGTAATGATAAAACTTCAATATTTTTTCAAAAATTTGGTGTGCAATTACTTTTTCTATATATTAAAAATAAATTATCACTCTTTATCCCTTATAAGAAAAAAACAACCACATTAATATGAGGTGAGCCAGTGTCATTAATAAGGCACTACTGGTAACTACAAGTCACTAGAAATTGTTACTAGTTTATCTCGTTTATATTTGTACATAATGTAATGTATGTTTGTTATGAAACACAAGGTAACTTGTAATTGTAGAGTTATTAATAAATAGTTCTTTTCACTAACAATCTACTAACTAATATATTAATTTAATCAATAAGACGTTACACATACATACCAGATCGTTTTTCTACAGAAAACAATTTCTATAGTTCTACTAGAATAAATAAAATGGACAGTATAAGTTTTACGAATATTATTGACATATATTTAATGATTTCACAGTTAGTTTACAGTATAGTGAGTTTAATGTTAGAAACTTTAAAATTTTATAAAGATAAAAGTATACACACAAAGGTCAATCATAAACATTAATGCTGTCTATGGGGTTGGTGGCCGAATTGTGTAAATATTGTGACTTACCAATCTATGTTAAATAGTTTGGTGAAGCATACATACATACATCCTACATTCGACTTTAATGACTTTTACAGTTTTGATATTAAAACAGAGTTATTTATGTTCAACACATTATGATACGAAAAATAGACTACAAGTTTGTTATTAATAAAGCGTTCTTTATAAAAATATCTTTTGTGAGTTGAATACCAGTTTTCAGGCGTGGAAGTAAGATGTTCCACTTTTATTTTGATAGGACGAGAGTGTTGGCTGAATGACGCTTTTTCTCCTTTTGTATTATTATGAATGTATGTAGTACTTTATTGTATCTAAAATATTAATTTTTATAACTTTATTACGTAAGTTAGTTCTATTTTTATTTTATATATTTTGTCATATGTATTTTCTATGAGATTACAACATTGAAAATTTTAAGTAATATTACAGATGAAAATAATAATTATGTACCTATAATTTTTTTAAGACATACAAATTCAAGATGTTACTAAGATTTAATACGTTTCTTAGTAATTGTTATTTTCAGCGTAGCATGCAGAGTATCGATCCACAACTTAATAATCTAGAATTTAGATAGAAAGTGGTTAACATTTTTAATTTGAAGTGTTAACGTACGTTTATAATAATAAAAACAACTAAACATAAGCTTAATCGAGTTATCTGTAGTTTATAAAAGCTGCGCAAAATACAAAGCTTTATTCGGAACAAAGCATTCATATGTTGTGGTTTACAATAAGCGAGTGCAGCAAAATGACGTTAGCAACCTAATGTTGAAATATTTATGCATAGTAAAATATTTTAATCTCTAATATATAGACTATGAAAAAATTATATACATTTTAGTACTTCTATACTATTTCTCTATTCTAAATGAAGAAATCAATAGTTTTAAATACATAAATGACGACGACGACTGACGACTGACAAATGCACCTCAGTCAAAACGTAACCCTCAGTCTACCCGTGACCACGGACTACAGCAAACTGTTCGAAACTTCAGGTTTCCAGAAATAATGATTTAAACATATAATATACGCAACTAATCTGTCTAAATTGATTCATTCAAAACAAATTCAGTCGTATAAAATGAGTATAATGTACTAATGTAGACACAGTTATAATACTACTCGAGGAATGGAGAGAGAGTCTTAACATTATATTCTTTCAGCTTACGGTTACTTCTGCCCACCCTGCTATGTACGGGATGGAGTGTGTAACAAATATAAATAAATAAAAAATTTGACGACAAATGAAAAATTATTAATGTAAAGATAAGTATAAAGATACTTTGACACAAATGGCTTATTTTATGAGGCTTTTTAACGACGCTCGTATTTACGTAGTCCTTGAAGGGGTAGTTTTGTGTCTGCTTAAAATTGACTTGTTAAATGAAAATAGCGTGTATTTACTTAGTGACATATTTGTTTGTTCTAACAATTATACAGGTGACTTAAGGGCGAGCTTTTAAGTAGCTTTCAAAAATTTATCATAGTTGTATATTGTATGACTTTACATATATATTAATATAGTATGACATAATGTTTAAAGCAATTTACATAGTTTTTTAAGCTTTTAAAAAATAATAAAACAATAGTCATAACGATTACGCGTAAATTTAGTATTAGGATTTATATACTCAATGAATTGAGAGTAATAATATATTTGTTAGCATAGTTTACTCATAAACGTGATGTATTGAATGTTACTTGACTTAAATAGCACTTAAAGATGGCGTATATTAATTCCGAATTGTTATTTGATTTAAATAGTTCCCCTTTATAAATATAGAGGAAGCTGTGTATTTCGGTTGTATATGGATATGACCGCAAATGGCTTAATACTCTCATTCACTTTTGAATAGTTATCAGACGAGGAAAGTCTATCACTAGTGTGTTGTATATTAATTTGTTTATTTCAATACGAAATTATATATATAATAAGAACAAAATAAACGTGGTGGCGCAGAGGCGCAACGTCTGCCCTGTAACGCAAACGGTTTCTGGGTTCGATTCCCAGTCGGGGAAGACGGATTTTTCTATTTCCATTTTATTCGCTCTGCAAACTAGATAAAAGCGCGGCGTTGAGTTCCGCCACTCAACACGCAATGTTTTGAAAAAGGCGGATAGCGAGGACGGAGAAAGCAGGGACTAAGCAACGGAGTGTCTTAACACTAGGTTCCCATTGTTCCTGCAGTTCCCTCTGCCTACCCTGTTATGTGCGGGATAAAGTGTGAAGCTGGAAAAAAAGAACGAATGTTGAACGATCTTAAGGTTTACTAATCATTTTTTCCAGGTCACCTTTTGGGTAAAAATGAATTCTTAGTATTAAAAAGAGGTAAGTGAGAAAGAATTATAAACTACTACAGGTAAACATAAAAAATTATATTATATTTATATCTGTTTCATGTGAAAGAAGCCAAACGAGCGCTCAGGTCATCTGATAGCAAGTAATCATCGAAGCCTACAGCCCTGTGTAGATACGTTGCCGGCCTTTAAGGCCTGCAGACGCGCATTTTGAAGGAACCCATGTTTTATCGATTCGAAATCATTGAAGCCAATGGAATATTCCACAGTTGTTTCATATGTCGTAAATTATATAAATAAATTACACATGTATATCTATAGATTATGAAGCTTTATATTAAAATTGGAAATAAAATAAATCCTAAATCTGGAGACTGTATCCAATCGGTTTAAAAGTGCAAACGCAAGTGCAGTGACCTAGTGACCTTGTATATTACTTAGCGGTCACAAGCGCATTTCTCTATACAGAATAAATTACTAACAGGAACTTATTTCTCACTGTCTAATGCAAATAGACGCTGGCGTAGTGGTTCGCCGCCGCAACTTAAGAACGTAATTAGACGACAGTGCAAGAGTTCGATCCCCAGTGTAGTCGAAATACACTTTTGCTTTTATTTTATTTATTTTGGTTTTTCTTTTTGTTTTCTTCATTATCTCGGAGCCACCTCAAAGATACTAAAGATGTCTGAACCACTAAAGACACCTCCATCTATGTTTTATGGATCAGACTCGGCCTTAAATAAGTCATCCAATAATGATACAAATGAGAGTTTATTAAATGTCACGAAGCGTCACAACGTACTTTTAATGAGTTTTCGGAAATCCCGTATCATTGTATGACCGAAATTAAAAAGATGTTTTCTGAGCTAATAGCGCAACAAGAGCAAAAATTCGAATCCTTAAATATAGACGTACATACCTTAATAAACCAAAATCAAGAGATACAAAAAACAGTTGAGTTTATGTCCGGTCAATATGATGATATCATCAAGAAAATTAATTTGTTGGAAGAGGAGAACAAGGAATATAGAAAACGAATAAAAGTTCTAGAGAATAGGATGGAGTCAATTGAAAGAAATACATGCAAATCTGCTATCGAAATACGAAATATACCTAAACAAGAGAACGAGAACAAACAAACAATAACTAATATAGTTAAAACCATCGGAACCACCCTAAATCTTGAACCACCAATTCAAGATATGGAATTCAAGGACATCTATCGAACAAAATCAGATACTATTATAGTTGATTTCACAAGCATTGGAAAGAAAGAATCAATTATCCGAACATATAGGCAATTCAACAAAACCAAACACTTAAACAAAGAGCAACAGCTAAACACTCAACACATCAATTTACCTGGTAAACCACGTACGGTGTACATTTCGGAGCTATTAACAAATAAAGCTAAACGTCTTTCATACGTCGCTAGAGACCTCGTGAAAAACAAAAAAATTGCCGCTACATGGACATCATTTGGCAAAGTATATATCAAGAAAGAGGAGGGTCAGTCACCGATACTTATAGAAGATGAAGCCGACTTGCACAAGCTTGTCCTGTGACTAGTACATTTGTTATGCATGCTTATTTTATTATTTTTATTTTTTCATTATTTACTTTTAGAATATTGTTGTTAATAAAAAATAGCCCCCACCACAAATACACATCAACACCCACAAAACTATTTAAAAATTCATTCATAACATACAACACTTTTCAAATATCTACAAATTATACGATTGCAGTGCCTATCATACTCATAACTTATATTTCAGCTTATCCATTCATCACTAAGCCATGCCTTTTGTATCCCTTGCTTAAAATTCGATAGTACAAGTGTCAAATCTATGTCTCAAAATCTTGATTCATTTTCAGTGTCTAAGGTAATTAAGTGTGATATAGACAATGTTGATTCTTACATACATAGTAAAAGTACAAATTTAAAAATCATCTGCCAAAATATACGAAGTATAAGGTGTAATATAGTCAACTTTAACGTTTTCATAGCTAGGTCTAAGATAGATTGGGATGTAATTATTTTAACTGAGTGCTGGCTCACTTCAACGCAATATGTTCCAGATCTCCACCAATACAATAGCTTTTCTACTACCTCGCATAAAACTCAAAACGAAGGCGTTGTAATATATTATAAAGTAGGTTGTAAAGTTATGGCGGAGGAACCACATCTAGATGATGCCAATTGTCTGTTACTAAAATTAAATGCAAATACCTGTATAATTGGTATATACCGTCCCCCGAGCCAACACAACACAAATAATTTTATTACGTCTTTAAATAGGCTTCTTGAAAAATTATCGAATTATAAAAATATTATCATTTGTGGAGACATAAATATCGATATAACAGAAAATACTTCCGACAGTCGGTCTCATGAATATTTGAATATGTTAGCTGGACACTGTTTTTTACCTGGTTATGACATCCCTACTCATGGGCACACTTGTCTGGATCATATTATGATAAAATCTAAATATGTGGCTAACTGTTTTGTCTTTGAATCAACTGTCACTGATCATGAAAGCGTCGCTGTCGTTATTGACTTAAAGTCTAAGATTGATTACTCTTCCCACACAGTAAGACGCATTAATTATGAATCTTTGGATACTGCTATAAATAATTTGAACTACAATCTTATACTAAAAAGTAATGATGCCAACGCGGCTACTAATCTCCTGATCTCATTAATTACTAACGCGATTACAGAGAATACAAAAATTATTAAAGTATCTAATAGGAAAAGAACATCTAAGCCATGGATTACTGAAGGTATTTTACGTTGTATGAAGAATAGAGACAACCTTTATAAAAAGCTTAAAAAAAAAACCAGACGACGATGCCCTCAAAATTACATATAAACGCTACAGAAACTTTTGTAATACATTAATTAAAAAACAGAAAAGAATTCACGACAAGCAAGAAATAGAAAGAGCAAAACAGAATAACAAAAGACTATGGGATGTTTTAAAAAATATTTGTTTTCCTTCGAAGTCCACAGACTATTCTATACACCTTATGGCGACTGATAATCCAAAACTCAGCGTGAATGAAGTAAATAGGTATTTTGCCACAGTAGGAGAAAAACTAGCTTGTGAAATTAACACTACCTTCGGCAACCATGAAAACAGTTCACTTTTAAAATCATATGGAGTACCTCTGGATTCACTCGTTATGCTACCTACTGACGAAACTGAAGTTAGACATCTGGTCCTAGGAATGCGAGACAATGTTTCAGCAGGAGTGGATCAAATAACAAGCGAAATCGTAAAACGCTACATTCACAAACTTGTTCCACCTTTAACACACGTTTGTAATCTCGCCATCTCTACAGGTGTCTTTCCTCAAGCCTTTAAAATTGCACTTGTAAGACCAATTTACAAAAGCGGTGACAAAGAGTGTGTAAATAATTATAGGCCAATATCTCTTCTGCCAATTATGTCCAAAATTCTAGAACGTATCATGAACAAACGCCTCATTAACTTCTTAGAGAATAATAAAATTCTCTCACCATCTCAATTTGGCTTTAGAACTGGAAAGTCAACAGGTGAAGCTGTTCACGAACTCACAGACCTTATTGTGAAAGGCCTCGATGATAAGTGGAAGTGTCTTACTATATTTATTGATTTAGCGAAGGCATTTGACACAGTATCAATCCCATTGCTTTTATGTAAATTGGAACAGATTGGCGTAAGAGGTATGCCATTAAAGTTATTTTCAGATTATCTAAAAAATAGGAAACAAAAGGTTAGAATAGGTAACTGGATAAGCAATGAACTTCCAATTCAATACGGTGTACCGCAGGGTAGTATATTGGGTCCTACGCTATTCCTGATCTACATAAATGATCTTTGCCGTTTCCAGCTCCATAATGGCTCTGTACTCTCCTTTGCCGATGACACAGCTCTCTTCTTCAGAGGAAAAACATGGGAAGAAACCTTCTATAGTGCTCAGAATGGTTTTAATGAAGTCTGTCATTGGTTAAGATATAACAAACTGACCCTTAATGTTAATAAAACCAAGTACGTTGCTTTTGCTCCAAAAAGAAACTTACTTCCTCCAACTACGTTATCTATTACTGCCCATTCATGTAATATACTAGCAAAAACATCAGTAACTTGTTCCTGCTCATCTCTTGAACGAAGTGAAATTATAAGATATCTGGGGGTAATTGTAGATCAAACTCTTACATTCAAGCCTCACGTTGAAACGCTCGTAACCAGACTTCGGAAATTAATATATATTTTCAAAAATTTAAAGCACGTAGCAGATCGACGTACAATCAAAACTGTGTATTATGCTGTAGCCCATTCTTTAATAAGCTACTGCATTACATCGTGGGGTGGCGCAGCTAAAAGTCACCTTATTGACGCAGAAAGAGCGCAAAGATGTCTTTTAAAGGTTGCTGCTGGACTTCCTTTTCTTTTTCCAACAAAACAATTATACAAAACCTGGGATATTTTAACTATTAGACAAACTTTTGTACTGAACATGATTCTTAAAAAACATTCACAAATAGTTTATCAACCAATTTTAGAAAAGGATAAACGTAGAAAAGGCAATGTCTGTCAAACTGAAACCTTCCACTTAAAGCTTTCAAATAGATTTTATTGCTTTCTGGGTAGTATTCTTTATAATAAATTAAACAAAGATTTACGAATATATTCACTAAATAAATCGGCTTGCAAACAAAAAGTAGATGAATGGCTAAAAACATTGGACTATGAAGATACCGAAAATCTCTTAATTTTTAATTTATAACCCTATTCTTCAACAGTGAAGAATCACACTAATTGTACCACTTATCACTAGTAGGCACACACATAATATACACACGTTCTCACACACACACACACACACACACACACACACACATACACACACAAACACACACACACATACTCTAACACACACAAACAATCTCTCCAACATATATACAACAGTTTAAAGTAATGAGCTCACTTTGTTAATAAGGCGGTGTTGGGGACCTGGTGACCTGTAATACAGGTATTTTTATACCCATCACGGGCTCCAGTCTCTCACAAATGTCTATCTATGTAAGATCTCTATTGTGTATCTATGTAAGATGTCTATTGTCTATTGTGTATCAAGTATTTTGTGAAGAGAGAGAATAAATAACTTATTATTACACAAAAAAAAAAAAAAAAAAAAAATTTATTAGCCTGCGCTTACATACTGAAATTAGTTATTTGATACTAATGTATCCTATTCCATATTTAAAAATAAGTTCTGAAATAAACTTAAAAACACGGTCGTATACAATCAAATTATACTAAGGAAAGCTCCGATACCAAAGATATTTATTATCTATTAAGTAATCAATCCCTGTCTACGAAGTTTATAAAGATGTTGTGTATTCGCCTATCGCCTTACAACCCTCGGGCCTCGACCAAATTAACTTTCGACAAGCGTAAATAGGAATAAAACAAAAAATTATAGGGCTCCAACATTTTCACTTTCTAATAATGCATGTTTCATCAAAGCGGTAACAATATTATCTTAAATATAACGGTAACAATATCATCTTATAATTTTAAATTTAGATTCATCTCCAAACATTTCATTTTTAACACGATATGGGGATTTTGTTTTACGTTATATTCTTATTAAGATAGAGGGTAAAATCACATTTCAGCCAGCCTTTACGTAACATAAACTGATAGTAATATAAGTTGTCAACAAATATCCAATATACTTGTCCAAAATCGGAATCGAAAACTTGTCTCATCAGTCTCATCAATAAAACATATTAGGTGCATGTTATATAAGAACATTTATTTCGTTTTATCGGTGGATTTATAAATTATACAAAAACGTATGTGTGTGAGTGTGAGTTTTTCTGTGTGTGTATGTGTGTGTCCGTGTGTGAAATTGGGAAATATATTTTTTAAGCATAGTCAGTAAGCATGACGATGCTTAAAAAATACCTTTCTCATGTTTTGGTTTAAACTTTACACACACACACACACACTCACACACATATGTATGTATGTTTGTATAATATATAAATTCAATGATAAAACAAAATCTCAAGTAGAATAGTGATTAAGAGTTACAAAGTATGATGTTAAAATTTATTTCATTTTTTAAATGATTCAAGAAATTTGATACAAGAATATCAGCATCGTCTTTTCGATGCAAACCTATGATACGCATGACAGTTAGCGAATATATTCATAGTTGCTTCGTTGTAATAATACCTTTATTGAATACTCACCTGCCAAATTTTGCTTTATTCAGCTTTTTTTACGGCCATAGAGCTGATCTCTAACTAGCCAGTAACTTTACACAGCTCTTTTCAATGAATTCTTTGGTTAATTTCATAATTTGTTACAATTTAATAAATTTATTAATTAACAATTTAATAAATTTGTTCTTAGTTGTAATTACAATCTTGAAAAGGTAAACCATCAACTTAAAAGTAATGTTAAAAAAATTGGGATTTACGAAAAATTTTTAACATCACACCTGAATTGGCCTTTCCCCGTATATGATTTTAATAAAACACTCTTGGCTAAGTTAGATGCAAGCGTTACAAAAATATTGAAATTTTGCTTGGGCTAGCGCCCAAAGAGCACTATAAAGTAGGGTTAAGATCAAAGAGAAAAGTTCAAGACATAGACATAATAAAATTTTTTTATTCGGCAAGACGAGAATGATGGGTATAAGATGTACGCAATGGGCTTAGAACTGCAATATGAGTGGTTAACTCTGTGACAATTCTGTATCCCTTTACTGGTCTCTAGCACTATTAAAATTCTATCTATATGAGTTCCAAATGAGATCAAAGTAATTTAGTAAAATTGGGAAAAGCTACAACAGTAGAGTCAGCTAAACGTATGCTGGTGGGGGTAGGGTACCCTTGGATAGTGGTCAATACTCGTCGCGCCATGACGTCTGTACTAGAAATCATACGTGAAGCAGTATGTTAGTAGTAATAGCACAAAGAAACATAAAACCAGCAAACGTTCATTAGAGTTGTGAAAGAAGGTTATTTTTAAAAAACACAAGCAAAAACGTTTCTCAATATTAGATCCAGCTCCTGATTGGACTCTTATGATGGACAAGTATGAGAAGCAATATAGTATGCCTGAGAAATTTGGTGTTTCTAGACATCAGACAGTCATCTAGACCGGATATTTTTCTTTATTCTCGAAGCCTAAAACCGGTAGTACTAGTATAACTTACAGTTCCATTCGAAAAAATATCCCTAAGTTTAAGTTAACTTCAAGCTTAACAAGTATTTCGAGCTTACTAACGAACTGACCAGAAATAGGTTTAGAGTAAATTCATATGCTGTTGAAGTAAGAGCGAGATGTATAACAGCGAAAACTCTCTATAGCTTGCTAAAAGATCTCGGCCTGTCTAGAACTATTACTAAGACATTTCTGGAACGTACTTCAAATGCAGCATTAGCGGAATCGTTTCGAATTTGGTTATGTAGTGGGAGGAGCTTGGTCAGTGAAGGTGCACCTGCGCCTCTGCGCCTCGACGGTCCTTTATTACAAATATACTTTTCAAGCTTGAGAACCGTCGTGGCGCAGAGGCGTAAGAATCTGCCTGTAAACGCGGCGGTTTGAGGTCTCGATTCCCACTCGAATTAGATTAATTTTTCAAATTTTTTTCCATTTTTCCATTTTCTTCGCTCTGGAAACTAGGCAAAGCCCGGTGTTGAGTTCCTCCACTCAACACGCAATGCCTCAAAAAAAGCGGGGACGGAGAAAGCAAGGACTAAGCAACGGAGTGTCTTAACACTAGGTTCATATGGCCCCTGCAGTTTCCTCTGCCAACCCGGCAATATGCGGGATAAAGCGTGAAGCTATACAAAAAATCTTACACTCAACACATATAAATAAACTAACTAACTACTAATCTTAGTTATGGTGGGATATTATATTAGTTTGTTTTATTTTGCTAATACTGTGTTCTGTTCCAATCATCATAAATATCATATGGACCTCGCTCAATGGACAAAGCCATCGATCAATGTTGTCCTGCGCTTCTAGATCAAGTAGAAAACGCTCTGTACAGACTAAACTTCTATACAGAGGCTATATTTCTATATCAATTTGATATTATACAGTAACTTTATAAAACATTTAAGATGTAATTTGAAATAATTTAATCAAATCACTTCGTTTTCTCGTGTTTTCTTACTTTTCAATTATTATTGAAGAAGCTTTAAATAAAAGAAATAAACTGAAACGGTTAAAATATACTATTTCTAGTTTTGGATACTAAATATCCAATCTAGCCAAGAACAAGTTTAAGACGGTCGTTCAGAGATAACGAGGGGTAAATCGAGTGACAAGGGTGTCTATTAACTTACCCTAGTGTTTAAGCCCGCATTCCCTTTGGCACGGTTTATATCGAAAATTTAACTTTTATTGATTAAATTGAGTGATTGTGAAGACATTATTTTTCACTGCTTAGATTTACTCATTTCCTTTCATTGCTAAATTTTTAATTTAGAATTTGTAACTATTTTGTAAAGATATATTTTTAACGTAAAAGAGGGTAAGATAACCTAGTGATAAGACACTTATCCGGTATTATTTCCTTCCAGTCTGAATTCAAAACACTATATATTATTTAGACCGTATTGAGGACGGTCGTGGCGCAGAGGCGCAACGTCTGCCTGTAACGCGACGGTTACTGGGTTCGATCTTCAGTCGGGGAAGATGGATTTTTCTATTTCCATTTTCTTCGCTCTGGTAAACTAAGCAAAGCGCGGCGTTGAGTTCCACCACTCAACACGCAATGCCTTGAAAACGGCCGAAAGCGGGAACGGAGAAAACAGGGGCAAAGCAACGGAGTGTCTTAATATTAGGTTCCCACGGTCCCTGCAGTTCCCTCTGCCTACCCTGCCATGGGCGGGATAAAGCGTGAAGCTAAAAAAAAACAAACATATATTATTTACTGGTACTCAAAGCTGCGATTCATTTTACCACAGAGAAGAATCGAAAATAATTCACTATCCCGAGTAAATGTCCTGCAAATATTTATTTAAGTAATAATAAGTTAAATTCATATACTACGTTTTTTATGAAAAATCATTAAACTTTAACTTTACACTATATTCCCTACCCTATTTAAATTTATTCAAGACCTAGTGGAAACCTAAAAGATGACGTTAGTAAAACAAAATGGATAAAATCAATGATTTTATTTTATTTTAAGTCTCATATTCATTAAAATTCACCTTAATTTTCTTACAAATATTTACAGTACACGTCCCTTCCTAATATTTACCCTTTTTTACATAGGTAATTACTTAAGTGCTCGTACCATAACCCAGTTAAATCTAATCTCGAACGATTTCCATACTGACATATTCAGGCAGCCCATTGTGGTGGACGCAACGGCTGATCAATTTAAGCTAAACTACTCAATTAAGTTGGAAGCATGTTGTGAAACAAGGATTTAAGAACAAAATTTATTGAAATACAAAAATAGATTTATGAGTAATCCAAATACTCAAAATTACTAAAGAAAAATAACTTTTTACCTTTATTACACTAAGTATGTACAACTAAGTATCGAAAATATATTGCCCACGTGATAATAAATCCAAGATGCTGACAGCATTTTCTCGCTGGATCGGAATACTGAGCGAGGAAATTGTTCGCTTTATTATCGCCATACGGTTGTCCACCTTTTCGAAATTTCTTTAAAAAATAATTGCACTACGGGCCTAAGATTTTAAGTTGAGACGAGTGGGCGGATAATGCTAGAGGAAAAAAAGCATGGAAGAGATATATGCCTAGATATTACTCCACACCACTGTGTACATAGAAGATCCCAAAATAAAATGGAGGATGGAATGAATGGATGAATGGATGAAGGTATTTTTGGATATAGTAAAACATCTTCGATAATAGAGAAATAGTTTAGACAGAATACTGTCTTAACAAGCACTATTGGAAGAAACTAATGAACTTTGAAAGAGCTAGTCGAGCAAGGAATATGGTTCAAAGTAAAATATGCACTATGGCGCCAATGTTGGTAAGCAGTTTAAGGAAGATCAATCATCTGATAGTCGAGGAGGCCCTTGTGAACCACTTTGGGGCAATTGTGATGGCAAGTAAACTGTCCAAGGCTGAGGGGGTATGTATTAACTGTAATATAATCAATATATAGAATAATTATATGTTAAAAAGGATACGGACCAACTGTCTGTAGTAATAATTATATTTCAAATAAAATAAGCCAAGTAAAAATAGGTTCCCAGAGCCGATTTATATACCCTGCTGCTTTAATAGAGCCGGGACGTAGACATAAGGAAGAGACAAGGATAATATTAAAGTGTGTTATTAGTGTGAGTGATTTGATGTTTAACATATTTTTATACATAATACTATTAAACATGTAGAAATAGGCCCTAAAGGTTTTTTTTAGCTTCACGCTTTATCCCGCACATGGCAGGGTAAGCAGAGGAAACTGCAGGAACTATTGGAACCTAGTGTTAAGACACTCCGTTGCTTAGTCCCTGCTTTCTCCGTCCCCGCTTTCCGCCTTTTTCGAGACATTGCGTGTTGAGTGGCAGAAATCAACGCCGCGCTTTTGCCTAGTTGCCAGAGCGAAGAAAATGTAAATAGAAAAATCCATCTTCCCCGACTGGGAATCGAACCCAGAAACCGTTACGCCTCTGCGCCACGACGGTCCTCCGCCCCTTAAGGTTCTTAAACCTTTATATTCTTATTTTGAATTTGAATTGAATTTGAATATGAAATTTGAAAAAAATGTGGCTTTGAAGCCACATTTTTTTTACACAAGAATAAATAAGTATATAAAAACAATAAATAAGTATATAAAAAGGACAAACATATTTCTTATACAAATGAAACTGTAAAGACTTGATTTCTACCGCCACTAAATTATAAATAAATATAGAAGAAATTTATTATATTTCTTTATTTTTGGTACCTTATTTTTGGTTGGTTTAACTATAAAATTGAAAGTTCCCAGATAAAATTTAAACACTTGATTAATCCTACAATAATTTACATAACGAGTAAAATAGTTATTCGTCCTAGTTATAGAGTTATAGTAATAGTTCAAGCGCTTAAAATTACTTTGAAAGTAGGAACTACTGATCAAGTATTCGCTCCTTATGCATCTGGAAAATATGTAAAATAAGTTGGAAGTCTAGGTTTTGATTTACTTTATTTTTTTAAGATTGAACTTAGTAAAATTTTATTTTAGATAATTTATTTCTAATTTTTAGTTTACGCTGTCCTCCGTATATAAAGATCTCTGATTGAATTAAAGACGACGAGAAGTTAAGGTTGTTGTTATTTTTTATTAAATGTACGTGCTTTTAGCCATTTCCTTACAGTTTTGTACGTGACAAATTACGAATAAGCGGTGAAGTTCCGAAAGAAACTTCGGTATACTTAAAATATATAAGTTTAATTTTATCCACTTCATTTACCATCACTATAAAATAGAAGGTAATCATATATACCTGAATTTGTGTTTATATTTTTTTTAGCTTCACGCTTTATCCCGCATATTACAGGGTAGGGAGAGGGAACTGCAGAAACTATATGAACCTAGTGTTAAGACACTCCGTTGCTTAGTCCCTGCTTTCTCCGTCCCCGCTTTCCGCCTTTTTCGAGGCATTTCGTGTTGAGTGGTGGAACTCAACGCCGCGCTTTGCCTAGTTTCCAGAGCGAAAAAAATGGAAATAGAAAAATCCATCTTCCGCGAGTGGGCATCGAAGCCTCAAACCGTCGCGTTTACAGGCAGACGCTCACGTCTCTGCGCCAAGACAGTCCTCAATTCTTGACTTGGCGGTCCTCAAGTCTTTATATATTTTGAGTTCATTTATATCTTGCTTATGCATAAAACGTTTATTTACATTATATTTTATATGAAAAAATAAATTGTTGTTTAGTAAGGTCAACCCGTGACCATAAGCGATTCGGTTGGAGGGTCAATACGGCTAAGTTAGAAATATACTATACGTCATGCTTTAATAAACACTCAAGACGAACGATGGAAAAATTTAAAAAACGGGCAAAAAAACGTGACGATACTGGATATCCTCTGCTTTACCTACTATATCTCATATACATATCTATCTAATATTTAATTTAAATCTAATTTAAATAATAAATTTTGTCATTTTGCATTTATTTAAAATCCCATATGCAATATATTTATTTACGCTTTATCCCGCAAATAGAAGGATAGGCAGAGAAAACTGCAGGAACTGCAACTTCAACTGCATATGAACCTATTGTTAAGACACTCGGTTGCTTAGTATCTACTTTCTCCATCCCTGCTTTCCGCCTTTTTCGAGGCATTGCGTGTTGAGTGGCGGAGCTCAACGCCGTGTTATGCCTAATTTCTAGAACAAAGAAAATAGAAATAGAAAAATCCATCTTCCCCGAGTGGGAATCGAACCTACAAACCGTCGCGCTTACAGATAAACGCTACGCCTTTGCGCCACGACGGTCCTCAAAAGAAGAGTCGTTCGAGGAGCAAAACATAAATGAAGAGATCTTTGATTTTCGCGGCTTTTATACATTTGAAATAAAACAATCCAAATACATTACTCGCTTATATTGACAATTTTTGATATACGTTTCGAACACTTTGCAGTAGATGATGGTAAGGGATAGAATTACCTGGGTCTACCTGTGTCTACCGTTGGACGTACTACTGCAAAGTGTTTAAAATGTCGAGTTTCCAAAAAACGCCAATATACGCTAATTATCTCTCGAAATTTCTATTTAAATATAAATGGATAGTGTATTTTAACCTTAAACCTAACCTAACTTTAACCTTATTCCAAGTAGGAAGCGTTCGGTAAAATGCTACCTCCTTTACAACTTTATTGGGGTTCTATTAGTACTCAGGGGTCCTTATCCTATTGTATTTTTAAATGACGTCTCCGATATAGACTTCTCACATTTTTTACCTATAGCTAGCGCATCATTAAAAACTACAAAGAACGTCAAATACATCAACCTAATATGAATCACGAATCCAACGAAGTGTAAACCACTAATACAGGAAAAACGTGTGCGTTAATATCCAATGAGATCTGGGAAACGATTAAATTACCCCTGAACGAAGGAGAGGCAAATGACAGCAATAAAAAAATCCGTGTTATGGCCACTCAAAGCACTCTCATTAAATGGGACGAGTTAGAAACTTTTTTACGCTTATCACCAATCTTTTCCATTCGGTAGGAAATTGAAAAATCAATTCGTTTCACTCAAATTATCCTTTTTTTTCTTGGGAGTTTATAGTAATCAGTTTTTTGTGTGATTCATTGGTTCTTTTATATAGTATACTATTAGATTGATAAATGTATTTTGTTGGTAAAAGAAATAGAAACTGACACGGTAATGGCACAGCGACAGTGTCTCTGACTGAAAATACGGGTACTGTTGATTTGATTACTTCTACATATTATTTATTTTTTTATCCACTTAGTCTAAGCTTGGCGATTAACATTCTGTTTTGTGTTACTCGAAAATTCAACGGAAAGTGGCCTCTACTACCTCGCTATAGGCAGGATAATATTTAAATAAAATATAAATCATTGTTTTAAGAAATATTAAGACTACTGACTGACTGACTGTTTATATAGGCATATGAAGCTAAGCATTCAATTTAGATGTCTATATGTGTATATATATATATATATATATATATATATATATATATATATATATATATATATATATATATATATATATATATATATATATATATATATATATATTTTCTATATTATTGCTTTTTTTCTTAAATAGTAGATACGGTATTTTAAGGGAATATTATATATATATATATATATATATATATATATATATATATATATATATATATATATATATATATATATATATATATATATATATATATATATATATATATATATATATATATATATATATATATATATATATATATATATATATATATATATATATATATATATAAATAAACATCATGGCTATATTATATAACATAAATAGACGTGGCATATATTAACACTGAATTAAGTGAAAAGTGAAGTGTGAACTCTGAGTAGTTGCAGATAAACACTTTTCCCTCTTTAGCGTTGGTAAAGTTTCAATAAGTTTTGACGTTATGCTAACAAACTTTGCTATCTCCAATAATCAATCCCATAATCCTGCTCTATCATAGACTTTAACGAGTTTAGTCAACATATTTTGTATTTAGTAATTTCATATATAGGTTTTATTATATGTCATTATTATAAATAAAATAATAATATATAATATGTATGGATTTTTGTTAAGATAATATTAATTTAAGCGTTTATTCTTTCTTAGTATATAATAGTTATACAATAAATGTAAAAATATATAAAATATATAAAAAAATCGTTATAAGTTTTATTTGTTTTCTAAAATAGAAAGGTATCTTTTGTTATTCTAAAGTGTATAATAATATAATAAAGCTATTAATTACAAGTAAACAGATATTATTCTATTTATTACGTTTCTTATTTTATTGCTTCACGCTTTATCCTCCTTATTGCTTTGATTGGGATAAGATCTTAAGCAACGAAATGTTGAGTAGGCAGTAAGTACGTCTACGACTAGGCAGTTGCCATAGTAAAGAAAATAGAAATTAAAAAATTCAAATTTAAATTTTCTTCGAATGGAAATCGAACCCACAAGTTGTCCCCTTTGCAGGTGTGCTTCTGCGCCACGATCTTATTTTTTTATTATTTTATAATAATATACGTATTCAAATTCACACATACATTATTTAAAATTTACATAAACGTACAGTAAAGCGATATTTCTGTAAACTATCAAATAAATGAAATAGAAGTTTTCAAAGAAAACTTGGAGGTACACAAAAGAAAATAGAAAACGACAGATGCAATAAACTTGACAAGACAAATGTTACTATGGGAAATAGTTTGAAGAACACCTGTTCACGAGCTGCAAAGAATTATTTATATATCATAATATATTATATCATCATTGTGGGATATTGAGTAATTGTAAACGTTATGGTAGTGGGTTCAATCATCACCTTAATGATGTATATATTTAATTTATCTTTGTGTTTTGAATTACGTTGAAAAGGAAAACGTTGAGTATTAACTAGGTCTTTTATTGTTTTGTATTTACTTAATACTAGGCGATGCTTCCGACTCCGACTTTTTTTGCGTAAATTTGATAAGCTTTACTTATAGTATTTATCCTCACGCTGTTCCATATCGGATTTTTCAATACATTATATTCTGAATGTTACTGAAAATTTCTCAAGAAACTAAACAGCTTCTGCTGAAAACCTTTTTGTTTTTTACATAAAATATGAGTGAAGAGCGAAGAAAATAAATTTAATTCATTGTCCCCGAGTAAAAATCTAACTCGCAAACCTGACAGTCCTCTAGACGTTACTTAAGACCGTCGTGGCGCAGAGGCGTATCTGCCTGTAAACGCGACAGTTTGTGGGTTCGATTCCCAGTCGGGGAAGACGGATTTTTCTATTTCCATTTTCTTCGCTCTGGAAACTAGGCAAAGTGCGGCGTTGAGTTCCGCCACTCAACACGCAATGCCTCGAAAACGGCGGAAAGCGGGGACGGAGAAAGCAAGAACTAAGCAACGGAGTGTCTTAACACTAAGTTCGTATGGTTCCTGCAGTTCCCTCTGCCTACCCTGCAATATGCCATGTGCGGGATAAAGCGTGAAGATCAATCAGTCAGAAGCAATCTTAATACTACGTTTCTTCTTCTCTTCTCTTCTCTTCTTTTAAATAATCTGACATTAACTCCTCACATATTATTCCGCAAATAAGCGCACATATGCACGTAAAAATATTAAGCAATCTACATCAATCAATTGCATAACGACGTAGTACTATGTGGTATAAATAGTGTTAGCAAACGCAAGTTGTTTGTAATCTCGAAATAATTTAGTGTGTTTTTAAAAAACCACGTGCATTCGTACCAAAATAAAATAAACAATGGGAATTTATTGCCATGTAAAGTAATCATAGCGAGATTCTAAAGATAATTGGATTATTTTTACATACATAAATATTTTGGTTGAGAATAAACTAAACTAAAAAATATTAAAATACAATAATATAAGGGTAAAATCTCACTTTTGTAGGCATAGTTGAGAAAATAATAGCTAATACAAATACCTATTGGAGCTTTTTTATATTCGATATTGAAAATAAGCACATCTAAGAACAAACAAAATAAGTTTTCTATCATATATCGCTCAATGTATCAGTTTTTACAATATACTATGAAAAAAGTTAAAAACTTCTATTTTTTTTAATCGAACTACATTTAAATATATAACAACTAAAATAAAATTACTAATATTACAAATTAAATTAATTTGCACATATTAATTTTCATCTAAGATGATAGCTTATCGGAAGCCATCAGATGAGATGGTCGCATTGCAGTTCGAAACGCGCCGAACGGCAGACGTTCCGTTAACATTTACGTGGAAGCACGCGTTACGTAAAGTTCCGTGAACAACGTAACATTGTGATGGACATGTGAATGTGATAGTGATTGAAACTGAAGTAACTTATTATGATAATGAATTAAACTGAATACATTTAGTGATAGTGATTTTTTGTGGTAATTTTTGAATAAGTTTTAGTTTAGTTTTAATTATAAAAGTGAAGTTTGAGGTTTTCGTAATTATTTTGTTTGTATACAATATGCATATTTTTATATTATTATTCGTTTTAGCGACTTGTTCTTTCTTGATGTAGACGAAGTTCCTTTTTTAAATTTATATGAGAATAATCAAAATTAAAAAAAAAAAACTAAACTTTCGTACGTAAGTGGCATACTCATAAAACGAACGTTTCTTAATTTTAGTATGAATTTAATTATTAAAATGTATTAAATATTAAATGTACATGTTATTGTAAAAATATACACGATTTTACATTTTAGTTTTTTTTTTTACAGAAATAAATTCAATATATTATTGTACATTAATGTAAAATTTGATTAAATAATCTTCTAAACTGCGCGAGATATTTAAATTATTAAAATTAATTTACATAATATTTACGTTATCGTTACTATTTATAAGATTTCAACCGAAAATCATTTGCCGAACCTCGGTGTCATTTGAAAGATAAGCACAGGAAATTATAAAGTTAACCATATATTTATTTCGAAAACAAATATACAGGAAGAGACAGGAAAGTAATACCTTTTCGAGTTTCTTCTTCTTAGAAGAGTCACTACCTACCGCGGATGCACTAGTGTATGTAGAAGTAGCTTTTTCGTTTCAAACTTTTCTCGCGATTCTTGAGACGTGGCATCTTACTGCAGAACTCAACTACAATATTTTCGACATTATTCCCTGAATTGTAATATAAATTTGTAATTATTCGAAATTTTCAAGAGTAGTCGGACATCGTCTGACTATAATCAAGAATTGACTAGACTGGACTAGACTATACTAGGGTAGTAGGTTAAGTCCTTATCCGGGAAATAAGAGATTTTTATTTCAGTGGTAAAATTTAAATCAATGCTATCTACCAGTTAATATGCTATTAATTAGTATTTTTAAATAGAAATTAAAATAATTAATTTTTTTCATTAAATAAATCAAGATATTTTTTTGCGTTAATACTGCTAGATAAAGGAATAGACTTCGTAGAAGTCAAGTGATACAACAAATCACTATTTTACAGCGTAAAAATTTAATGACATTTATTCAATCTGTACAATATTATTTTTTTATGTAAATCCATTACTTGGTATTAACAAGTAGTAGTACCTCATCATCAAAATTATCATATCAGTTAGGAAACGTCCATTGCTGGACAAAGGCTTCCTTGGACGCCATAAAAATCGGTTCAGAACCACCCAGATTCTTCGTACTCTGACGACCACAAAGTCATCGGTCCATCTCGTGAGAGCCAGTCTTCGCTAAATCTCCCAAAATATTTTATTTCATATATTTATAGCCCTGTTTTCCCCATTCACTAGGAAAGACAGAAATAAGCACTATTAGTCCTCACTCGTAGTCTAATTTCTGACTGAATTCAAGACATGTCAAATTGAGTGGTGGATTTGAACGACATGTTTTACCAGAATTCAAAAATCTAGCATCATGCAAAAAACTTAATACTTACTTTATCCTTTCACTATTATATTTTAAAGAAATAAGATACTCTACTTATTATTTATAAGTCGAAAAATTTGAAACACACCCATTTTACGTACACTACGCTCACACTACGCGCTTATCTAAATTAACTTTCTATATTATTGCTTTTTTTCTTAAATAGTAGATACGGTATTTTAAGGGAATATTATATATATATATATATATATATATATATATATATATATATATATATATATATATATATATATATATATATATATATATATATATATATATATATATATATATATATATATATATATATATATATATATATATATACAAAGAAAAGCTATAAAGCTTTTATATTTTGCTTATTAATGACATGATAACTCATCTGTAAATAATAATTTTTTTATACAAAATATCGAATCAACTTATTTCAACCTTGTATTATTATTATTCATCACGTTTCATGCCCACTATGGATATCTGTGTAGGGGCAGAATTAATTTCCATAGCAAATTGTAAGACTATAATATGAAATGCAAAAGCATAACGTGAAATAATATTCTGAAGCAAATAATAGTTAAAAAACAATTTTAGCAAGATTTACTTTTATTGTACGTTTCTTAGAACTTTCACTGCTTTGTAATGTTTTGTTCTTGTTATTTACATGTTTAATATTTCCACTAATAAGAGCTAATTATAATTATTTGTTATATTTTGTCATATAATGCATTATAGAAATTCTGGAATAAACTAAAAAAAAAAGTTATTTTAAAAAAAATATTAATAAAAATACATAAATATTGTTCTATATTATGCATTATAGAAATTCTGGAATAAACTTAAAATATACGTTATTTTAAAAAATTATTAATAAAAATACAAAATACTGATAGTAGACAAAGAGAAATAAAGAAGAAGAAGATCCTTGTTTCCCTCGATTGGGAATAAAAGCCATATAAAAAAAGGCACCACTTTTACGGAAATAGTCGCGTTCTTAAACGTCCACGCACAAGTATATGATAAAATCAAATCTTACAAGGATACTCATAAAATTAATTTTCAAAATATATGTCTATATTAATATTACTTCATATTTTTTGTGGAATCGTTCTACATGTAACTATTAGCAGCATGTCGTGACAAAAGACTTAGTAGGTTCATATTAATGGTTTGAGGGGCTGAAATGTTATAGTTTTAAATGGGACTCATTTATTTATGATATTGTTTGTATGGACTAAATTATAAGACTATCTTGGCTCTTTGTAAATTAGACAGTTGTAGGTTCAATTTTAATACAAGAAGAATGACCTACTTTCGTTTCCTTGCTTTGAGAATAAAATAAACTGCGACATGGCGTTCTGTTCCGCTTACGTAGACTGTGAAAATCAAATTCTCGTTTCATCCTGTTTCTGTAAGAATTTTAGAAACATTTTATTTGTAAACTGCACTCCCTCAGGCATCTATATGTTAGCTCATCATCCTTTGCAGTTAGTTTCGAATGTCAACCAGTAAATAACGAGAGGGCTTAAAATATATGTTAAAATTCTAAATTTTATTTTTTGTAACGTTTCGTATTTGCTAGATCATAAATTGAGTGAAAAATAACATTCATATTATTTTATATATCGAGATACATATTGCAGAAACATTTTTTTCTCCAGCATTGAGATTCAAACCTACAATAAGCGCTTGCCAACTGCAATATGATAACATAAATTCATTTTATCTCAAAGTCAAATAAAGCCTCAAAAATTTACTTTCCGTAGCAAAATTCTTGGTATTTTTACACGCCATGTGGAGAAGTTCGCTTGCCAGGAAAATAATCCACTTCAAAGGTCAAAGTTCACCAAGTCTCATATAACTTGCATTTCTGTCGGGCCGTTGTTCCAAATTGTGTTTTTACTGTAGTAATACATATTTAATACAATTCCATGGCGCGAGTTCGAGTCCCGCTGCGTTCAAATTTTTATATGTTTTCTTTAAGTATTTTTTCTATCCTCAGTGTGGATTAACACTTTAAAAATCATAAAAATATTTAATAAAAATAGCATTCTCTCTCGCCAAACGATTGTTCTTTGTAATGATCTTTGGGTAGCGGAAATTTGTAAAAATCTCCCTACAGAGATGCTAACAACAATATAAGTTGTATAAAAGCATATAAGAATTTCAACGCGGCGTGATGTAGAACGCATGGCTCAGTGGTGAGAGCGCCTGCACGGTTCGCAGGAGGGCGCGGGTTCGAGTCCCGCTGCGTTCAAATTTTTATATGTTTTCTTTAAGTATTTTTTCTATCCTCAGTGTGGATTAACACTTTAAAAATCATAAAAATAATAAAATATCCTTTAAAAACATTTCAATAGAATTTCATTCGTTCAGATTTTTTAACCAATAACGTTTCAAAACATCATTTTCTTTATTCACACTATTTCTTTTCGCATATATTATAAAGAAAATATTAAGCTAAACGCGTAATTGATTTCAAAATACCAAAATAGTACTAAATGAAGTCATCCAATATCTTTTAATGAAGTTAACAATTGTTTGATCTTGTTAAGTAACTACTCAGTATTGGCCACATCATTATTGTATACATTTATGTCGCTTTTAATAAGATCAGTCAAGTGTAATTTGTACACCGAGAGATCCCTACCAATTTTGTGCTCATATGTAAGATCGATGAGATGATACCCTCATCGGAGAGGATAACTTATAAAAAATTACATATTTAAATTTGAAGGTGCATACATTAATTTAGTTAGTAAATAAATATAAAAAAGGTAATAATAAAAGAAAAGATTTATTTAAAAAAATATATATAAGATAAAAGTTTTATATAAAAAAAGTTTTATATACTAAAATCTATTGAACAGCTTTTATCTATGTTAATTTTAAAATTTGGTTTTTTCCATTATAACTTTTTATTCCTTGCTAAGTTCCATTCTAAGTCAACCAAAAGTATCATATAAGTATTGATTGTGCTGTAAAGTTGTAATTGTTCAAGATAAAAATAAACAGACATACAAATACATTGCGTTTCTGCTCATTGATATGAATTTGAACTCGACACCTCCACGTATACGAGAAACAAATAATATTCTGTATTTTTTAAAAATGCTGAATTTGCTAAAAAAGCCTCTGACAAAATTCAGGATTGTGTAAAAAAAATATATAATACAACACATTAATTTGTTATATTAATTTATAATAAAACTACGAAGAATTAAGCTTTAAAAGTTGTTGATACTTAACACTATTGGTTTAGGAAATCAGATAGCCGAGTTTTGTAGAGCAAATTTAAAGTAAAGATGTGCCAAGGAGCTCTTGACTTCTCGAGAACTATTTCTTGATGTACCGGACATGTATTTAAAGGCACCGGAAAAGAAAAAATGCCAAAGTAAAACCATTTACTTCTTTAACAAGTTTTATACTGATATATAAAATAATACATCAGTTTATAATATAAAGGAGTTCTTAATTTCCATATATTAGAATAAATTTAAGCTAAAATAATATGATAATGTAAGCTTAAAGAAAACTATGTTTTTTTTCTTAAAGGAACTGCAATCTGTTGCCTCTTGACAGATTTGCACAAAATTTTCAAGCAAGCATGACGTTATGAAATGCAATAAAAATTATGACTACATAGAAAATCCCTAACCTTTTAAAATTCTCAAACATTTTGACGTAATTCGCAAGAAAAGATGCTTAAAGCCGATAAATAAATTTACATAAAAGGAACCATAATCTTATTATTCAAGTAGAAACTTTTTGTTACCGTTAGATTTTTAATACTTGTGACATACTTGAAGAAGAATTTGGGCACAATACTCAACTCGTATTATGGGATTTTCATATTTGAGTATATTAACTTGTTTGACAAAAGTAATATAACTTTATTTATAGATATATAAAGTAGGCCTAATATATGAATATTTATATATATGTATGGATGATGGTAATCATTTCTTTTGAAAGTCACTCCTCTGGAATATATTTTATATTTGTTATTTCAATCTGTCTAGCGTTGATTGAACGTTGCCTAAAACAGGTACAAAAACGGATTGCGTCTTCAGAAACCTAATTTAGAGGGATCCGTAACCTTTTGGGTAGATGAGGATATTAGAATTATACACTAAGCTGGCTTCCGACAGCCCGTAACGAATGTCGTTGATGTAGAAGCAACTAGCGGGTCAGGCCACGATATAAGTCGTTTGCATACCCATCAACTTGTGACTGGAACGGGCTTTGCTTATCCAATATTTGAACAAGTATATCAGAATGAAAGAAAGTGAAAAAACGAATTTATATTATTTTTTCACGATAAGTCAGTAAATAATAAATTTAAAGCATATCTACTAAATAGATTACAGTAAAAAAGTCTTACAGAAGAACTTTAATATCATAAACCTCAAAACTTAAGAACCAACATGATTCAGGAGGTGTAGAGGCGGCCCTACTTACCATTGTATAACTCAGTATTCTCTATATATAAATAAAATTGAAGCGTCTGTCTGTAATCTTAAAGTAACTGTGCTTTGAAGTGCATTGATTTATTTGCATGTTACTAAAAAAACAAACAAAAACATTTACAAAGGAAAAACCACATTTAACGCGCCCACGGGAAAATGTGTTCACGGTATAATAATATATAATAATATTCGATGTAATTCGAATTAATAGATTGGTATTGATATTCTAAAACTGCAACACATGACTTTTTTAAGCTTCACTATTTATTGCAGATATGGTAAGGCAGAGAGAACTGTAGAAACCGTAGGAACCTAGTGTTAAGACACTCCGTTCCTTACTTTTCGCCTTTCGAGGAATTACGCTTTGTGTGGCGGGTGTAACGCCACGCTCTACCTTATTAATGAGAAAATGAAATTAATTAACTTTCCACAAACCTTAGTGCCTCTGTGCTATGGTGTCCTTTTTCAATACTGATACGATTTTTTATTAAATATTTAATAGAAATTTCAAGCAAAGCCGTAATCTAACCTTGTATTTTAGAAATGTTATCTTTTTCATATTGTTAAATGACCCATATTATCACGATCCCTTGAATTCAGATCTTTATTGTCTAAGCAGTAAGGGAGATATATTCCCGTTGGATATTGAGACATTTGTCGCGACCTCGGCCTTATCCTTTTAATACTTGGCGGTATGTCTTTGAGCTGCGTTTATCACATTTTTGTACATATGGTCACACATATACATTATGTATTTTATATTTGCGAGGCTTTTATTATATTCCACGCTTAACATAGTATATATTTTCAATTGTAAGAGTAATTAAAGCTGATATCATTCTGCAAATTTACTTGTGTAACACTAAAATATATCTATACTATTCAACTAGACTCATTCTAATACACATATAAATTTTCCTCTCAAGTTACTTGTTAACGAAAATCATGCTCCGTTAACATAAGCATATATAAATGAAAATTACCCTTTTTTAATTTTTTTATGCTTACAATTGTTAAAGTTGAAATTATTATGGTACTATATATTATGGTACTATAGTATATATTAGAATTACTAAAGTACAATATTTGTTATGATATTAAAAGTTGTATTAAATGTAATTACAGAGAACAAAAAATAAATTGTGTGCAACACAATTTATTCATAATTTTTGATAATGACATGTGGATATTTCGTTTATTTACATGTGGATATGATACAACTGTAAAATAGTCTGTTCAATCATAATATATGTAATGAATAATATATGTAGTGTATAATATATACACAACAATACACATTAAATTCAAAATTCATCTGAATACAATTTATTTTTCAGTTTTTTAAATATACAACCTTTAATATCATATTTTTAAGAAAAAAGTTATGTTGGAGCTTTCACAATAAAAGTTTTAGTTGAATATAGCTATAAGAGCAATATAATGGGTACATTTCGAAAGTCAAAAATTGAAATCTTCTCTCCATGATGTTCACCAGAAAATATTACATACAATTCCCATAAATCCTAGTCCATTTAATAGCGTTAATAATTAACGCAATAACCCTAAAGGCTTTGTAGTCGACCTTGTCCTCGAACGTGCGAGATGTCATTCGGATATCGCTGGACATTTTTTATGGTCCAGGAATTTTCATATCATTCATAATGTGGAATAATTTAAGAATTTATTACTATATAAGAGTACTACAATAAGATATTGCTTTTTTAAATTAATGTATTAATAATTAATATTTAAATAAGTTATAAAGTTCTCTGCTATTTACTTAAAGTTCAATAAAAAACCATTGATGTATCAAAATACTTAAAAAATATTTATTTTGTATACAAAGAAATAACATATTTCGAGTAAATAATAACTGACTTATCTAACACATGAAGGAAATAAAGATAATATTGTTACGTATTTGTATGAGAAATTCTGAGCTTTCATAGTAGCGAAATCGCGAATTTCATCGTCTAAAGCTTGTAAGCGAGGGATATAAGGTGGAATTAAGATTAGAGGCATTTTTTATTAAATCTTATCAATAAAAGGTTTTATTAAATACAGTTATTTTATATCAACATGGCATTAATATTTATTTAAGCATGTCGTGGCGCAGCGGCAGTGGCACAGCGTTTGCCTGTAATTGTGATGTACTGTGGGTTCAATTCGCACTTGGGCAGAATTAAGTATTTTTATTTTCTCCGTTCTTCAATAAAGTGCGGCGTTGAGTTCCACCACTTAATACTCTGTTTCATAGCTGAAAGCGGGGAACGTGTTACAAATTTAGGTAGCCTCTGCCTACCTTGGAAAGTGCATGTTGCAAAGTCAAGCTAAAAAATAAAGAGAGTATAGCACAATCGAAAGCGAACAGATTATTAATTCGATCGTAATCAGTCCAATCATTACTTCTCAGAAAAAAATCAATAATAATACTTTTTCTTAAAAATATTTAATATAAGTATTCTACATTCAAGAAAGAAAAAATATAAAAGGAAAATATTTAGTTTTCTTCCCTCTGGTAAAATAGGTTAAATATAGCGTTGGGTTTCGTCATAAAACTTAAAATGTTTATAGAAAACAAGAATAGAGTGTCTTGACACTAGACTTCTAAGAATTTATTAATAAACTCTCTGAAATACTTTATTCTATTCTAATAATCAAAATCTAATTAAAATTCCTATTAAATTGTTATACCTAATTAAATTGCCGTTGTTTAATGAACTCTAAAGTTTTTGTGACAAGAAAATAGATCACATGAAAAGAATAGAGTCGTGAATGATACAGTGTCATAGCTTTCTAACACACCTGAGGCCTTGGCCAAGACGCAATTGGAAAATTTCTTATGCTAACAATATGTATGGAGTTAACGATAAGTCACGTGACTTAAACGAACGAAAAGAAAAATGGTAGCCAAAAACAAAACGTCAACAAAGTGATCGAGTGAAAATAGATATCTCTACAGTGTCAATCGCTAATTGACAGCCATGTTGCTCATTATGGCAATCGCTTGAAACTGTCAGTGTTAATTGTCAACGCTCACCTATCGAAGTACGAAACCCTGCAGAAAGCTCTAACAAATTATAGAAATAGAATTTTTCACCCTAATAATTGCTAATTTATAAGTAAATTAGCAAGTTATTAAGTGAATCGATTATTTTATAATAATGACGTAATAAGTTTAACGATTATATTACACAATTTTGTTATTATCGTATTATTTTTCAACATTAATATTTTTGATTACATCGGTTAATAATTTAATTGTTTTACTTTGCTATTATCTACGTTTTTTAACATATACTAAAATTTACATTTTCTATTTCTATTAATATTTGCTTGAGAAATGTATTTTTTTAATCTGTTCTAATCAAATAAGTGAACATTAATTCTTTACAAATGCAACATTGGAATGTGTGACGTTACAGTCTGTACTTGACGTTTTAAACAACGCAAATGACACAACAATATCAGCGATGTCTTCTATTGACACTGTAGATGAAGAGTCTGACATTGACATGTGTTGTTGGCTACCAAGTTAGCGATATCTACAATTTTTATCGCTGCAGCGCTTGTGACAGTACTTATCGGAATACATGCTGGGCGTTTTGTTTTTGGCTAAGGCCTCTGCACTGGATAAGACATAAACAATATAGACATTGATTTATAAAAGTTTTTTAACATTATTATTTTTTGACTAGATGAATTGTAAACGCTATATTCCTCATATAATAGGAAATTCATGGCATATCTAGTGTTCAAACACTCTATTTGCCATTGTCAAGTGATAAAACTTAACGGCTCGAAAAGAATGAAAAGAGATGGAGAACACTGCGGCTAATTCAAAATTCATGGTATATATATATATATATATATATATATATATATATATATATATATATATATATATATATATATATATATATATATATATATATATATATATATATATATATATATATATATATATATATATATATATATATATATATATATATATATATATATATATATATATATATATATATATATATATATATATATATATATATATATATTATAACTTTTTATATTATCTTATGCATATAATTTAAATTTATCTTATGCATATATTCATACATTACGGTTACTGAAAAAAAAAAATTACTTAAAGTTAAATATACTTAGTTTTTTGATTTTTAATACGATGTATAACAAGCTGTTAACTTTATTAAATAGAAAGAACAAATCTACTTTTTACTTACTTTGATAATACATATAATTAAGTGGCAGCTATTTCTGATTTGTTTTAGACATCGGCTGATACAGTGTCTGTTCATGTGTTGCGTTGTCATTCTGAGAAATAAATTATTATTATTTTTTTTTAGGCAGAGGGAACTGCAGGAACCATACGGACCTAGTATTAAGACACTCCGTTGCTTAGTCCCTTCTTTCTCCGTCCACGCTTTCCGCCTTTTTTTCGAGGCATTGCGTGTTGAGTGGCGGAACTCAACGCCACGCTTTGCCTAAATTATTTTCTTGTTCTTTTAAATTCTAGTTATTTGTATGCTACTGGAAGAGCGCCGTCTCCTGGCAACAATATGCTTAAGAGGAGGCTACAATCTCTATTTGATTGTAAGAAACTTGTTTAAATGATTTATATTAATATTATTATTATTATTGTTCTTGTGTTTCAAAATTAAACCATTTTAACGGATTTATCGCGTATATTAACATTTTTTGTGAAATACGACGTTTCGAACACTTTGCAGTAGTCCGTGGTCACGGGTAGACTGAGGTGGCATTCGTCTGTCATTTGATATAATTATTATACCAAACTACCGCCAACGGATCCTGAGTTGCCTCGCGTACTGCCCTGGATTCCTGCAGAATGAGCTGACTGTATCCTGCCCTCTGGTGTGGTGTGTTTGGGATTTAAAAATTTTTATAAGTGGATCCCAAGTGGTAGAAAGCTTCCAACCGTCTTCTCTATTGAAATTAGGATGTTTCTGTATTTCTATAGCCTCGCGGATGATTCTAGGAATATATTTATTTTTCCTAGCGAGTATATGAGGTTTATCAAACCTGATGTAATGATTAGGCTTGTTCTAGGAGTGCTCACACACAGCTGACTTTAATACACGCCCATTCTTGATATCTGAGATGTGCTCTTTCACCCTAACACCGATGCTTCTCTTTGTCTGCACACTGCTTTTATTTACAAGTAGATGGCATTACTATAGGTTCCCCTTTGTCTCCAGTATATAAGATCTAGATCTTGTGTTATATAAGATCAAGGGTGGCATCGATGTCCACCTTTGCTGCAAATGACATTACACCTGGATGTACCATATTAATTCAAAACTTTCATATTTCTATGCCGAAAGACAAAAGTTCTCTTAAGTTTCAAGTTTTTAGGGCATGGAACCCAAAAATGAATAAAACTGCATTGAACTATGTAATTGTGTATGTAACGTAAAATAATCCATTTTATTTCAATGTAAATAAATATATTTCAATTATAAAATATATTTCAATGTTAATCAAACGGGGCTATATTCAAGTATAAATTGTTTCCCTGAGATTTGTGGAATGGTATCTATAAAGTTTGGTGCATTCTGCCTCCGAATCCCAAAACCGATTTCTAGTTTATCGTCGAATGCCTATCGTTAATTCCCTAAGTCGGGATTTAGTACTGGAACAAGCTTAGTAATCATTTAAATCATCCGATATAGTTTTGATTTAAATGAATCTTCATATTTTATATTTATAAAATAGATGTATAATTTTGCATTTTGTAAGATAGATGGAAAAAATAATAACAAGTCAAGTTAATCTATACTATTTTTGTAAAACAAGAGTTTGGTTACACACTAATCTAAGCAACTATTGGTTCGAATGATTTATTTTCTATGTAGTCTGTTTAAACAGGAAGGGTACATACGTTACGTTAGTCGTTTTAACTTAACTCGTCGTACCTATAGTGCGGTCAGAGTTACCTCGAGCACTTAGTATGCGTCACGTGTCACACACAACTTAAAATATAGATTGGGGGAATTACAAGAAGAATCGGGAAAGCTGATTATTGGTATTATTTAAAATAGTGCGATTTTTGTTAATAAATACTATAAAATTCTCGAGTATTTACCCAACTTTTTAATAGAAAATTGAAAATACGCCCGTCACGTGCCACTTAGGTCATATTGGCGTCATCATATTATATTTATTAAAATTAAAACACATTTAAAAAAGAAATATTAATATTACTTGTTACTTTTAGTCAGTTACAATATATTTCGACATAGAAACGACAAACATATACTATATTATAAACATATATTATAGTAAATTTTATTTATCTATTTTATGCATATAATCAAATAGCTCGTTTGAATCTAATAATAGAAGATTTAACATTGCATAGTTTGATTAATTCAACAATTTTTTGCCATTTTTAAAGAAGCACCCTCATGTATATATATTCTCGTATAGCAGGGTAGAAAGACATTATGTAATGTTATATGTATAGATGTCGCCGGCGGAATATAACGCCGTACCTAATCTACTACAGCGGTCATTATCATGATAATTGGGACGTAACTATTTATGCAAGCTTAACATAGTACAAGTATGACTTCTAACTAGGTAGAGCTAATAGAGGTAAAAACATATGTAAAATGACTGGCAACGTGTCAAGCAAAAAGCCGAGGATCGAAATCAGTGCCATTAGTAAGGTGAGGCCTAGAGGTGGCCAGAACCTAATCGATTAAACCTTAAAAAGCTTAAACCTGCATAAAGGTAAAGCACGTAAATAACCGAATCCAACACGTTACATTTTTCTTATTTTAAAGTCTATTTTTGTAGAATCCTCCATTCAATCCATTAAGCATTTGTATCCAATTTCATGCTTTCCGTAGTACTGGTTAGGTAGTTATTTGGTACGTATATTTATTTGGAATTGCAACTTTTAAATTTTATTAATCCATAAACAGGTATCCAAAAGTGAAGAAAACCGTTTCTATGTAGAGGTTTTAAATAACTTGTGTATCGTTAGTTACTATGTCGATATATTTTTTTTCCAGGTTCGATCTTTATTGCATATAACAAAATAAACAGAAAATCTTGTGTTACAACTAGTATTAGCATATTCTACACTTTTATATTTTTTTTATACCAAAAGTCAAATATTATAAATGGTCAAGGCAATACTTTTCGTCATTGCCCGTTTCCCCAAAGCAATTAATCCATAGATCCGAAAACATTTCGTCATAAACTTTTTCTTTGACGCTTTACTACCATTAAGAGTTTTCCCATCAATACTTTTTTCAGCCAATTAGGGAAAGTTTATTACAAGGCAGGTGTACTGAAATATTATTCCCACAAATATGAAACTTGCAGAAGAACTTAGAAATATTTAATATTATTATTAATTAATATTTATGTTATAAAAAATATGCAATATATATGTATCTTCGGTCAATGTATCAGTAGGTACTTAGAAGATACATTAAAAATACAATTATTGGCAACAGGTAACCTAAAACTATATTTTTTAAGTGTTTGATATGTGTTGAGGACCGTCGTGGCGCAGAGGCGTAACGTCTGCTTGTAACGCGACGGTTTCTGGGTTCGATTCCCAGTAGGGGAAGATGGATTTTTCTACTTCCATTTTTTTCGCTCTGGCACCTAGGCAAAGCGCGGCGTTGAGTTCCGCCACTCAACATGAAATGCCTCGAAAAAAGGCGGAAAGCGGGAACAGAGAAAGCAGGGACTAAGCAACGGAGTGTCTTAACACTAGGTTCCAATAGTTTCTGAAGTTCCCTCTGCCTACCCTGCCATGTGAGGGATAAAGCGTGAAGCTAAAATAAATAAAATAAAATAAAATTATATGTGCTTGAGCATGGTGATCTCGGTTTAAACGATTCAAAATTAGTTTCAACTATTTTATTAGGGAAACGTTAATTAAAATCTTGATTTTATTTTTATGTCAATCGATCTATAAATAAGAATATTTTAAGTACATTTAAATTTTAAAATAATTGGCTAAAACAAGTTTACTTTTCCAAATAGATGAATTTTCTGATGCAATTTGTTGATCAATATAAGAATACATTATGTAAGCAGCATCATTATCACCGTTCTTTCGTTCATCATCATTTTTGAGTAACGGCAATTTGTTAAAGCCGGAGAAGATGAAAAAGCCGGAAAAAATGTTGTATAAACCATATAAGAATATCGAGGCGGCGTGATGAAGAACGCATGGCTTTCTGGTCTGAGCACTTAGAAATTTTCTAAGAGGCGTGGTTTCTATTGAACTTTTTTTAGTATTAATTAAAGGTGTATTAAATTAAAAATGAGCTTAAAATTAATTTTGATCAACTTTGAATAATGCACAGTCTCTTCTCATATTATATTCCTGAAAGTTAAAATTACCTAAAATTAACGATATATATCAAGATAGATATGTCTTTTTCCAGATTATAGAACGGTTGAGAAAAGACAACAAGAACTTCCCGACACAGTGTGTGCTGAGTGGCGGAACTCATTTATATAATAATAATATTTTCTTTATATTTACAATCAGACGCTGCGCCATTGTGCCACGATGGTCAAAAAAAAAGCATAAAAAAATATTTAATGTAAAATTCTTGCTTAACGTACGGTATTGATTTTCACCACTAAATAAGTATTGACACGAAAGGTACAAAGTAGCGCTTTGTACCTTTCGAGTCAACTACTTGTATCTATAACGCTACTAGTACTTACGCTAAGCTACTTGTATTTCCTATTAATACACTGCTTTGTACGGATTACAGATGGATGCATTTGAGACAGTTGCACAGTTGGAATTAGGATATATTATAGCATCTGTTGATTTTTTCACATACATGAAAACAAGGTTTATATATTTCGATTTATTTTTAGGTTTCCGTACAAAAATAAAAAAACGGAACCCTTATAGAATCACTCGTGTTCCTGTCCGTCCGTCTGTTACAGCCAATTTTCTCTGAATCTAATAGACCGAATCAGGTGAAATTTGGCAGAATGGTGTAATGCCTTGACCTGAACACAGATGTGTAACGTAAAAAATATTTTTTTGAAATAAGGGTAATTTTCGGGGATATATTAGGTAATTAAAAAAAAAATTTGCGAACCATACTGAGTCATATACCAAATGAAAGGGCTTGTTATCAGGATCTCGAATATATTTTTTTAATTTTTTAAAATAAATAGTTTCGATGATATTCATGAAAAAAGCCGAAAATTGACCATTCTCCTCCCCTAATCTCCAAAACTACTGGGCCGAAAAATTTGAAAAAATTACTGAATATAGTTTATGGCTTGTAGATTACAGGAAAACCTATAAGGATTTCATAAATTGAAAATAAAATGGTAAATTCGATAAAAAATATTTTTAGGAAAAAAACGTTTTCAGGGGAAATATTTCACTATATTGTGTACGGAACCCTTTCCACGCGAGTTCAACTCGCACTTGACTGTATTTTTTATATTATATATATTATACTAAAGGCTTTATCTGACAGGATGTCCCGATTGTGTACTGAATTAAATTTATTTCTTAGAAGATTCTTTTGTGAAGTGTAACGTGTAACGATATTTGTACGTTCAATAAAACCCGCTACACATACCGTCTTACAAATGGCGAGCTTTTGAGGTATTATAACTTATATATATGTATTTATGGAGAGCATATTATGATATTATCGTACTGTAAAATTATACCATATATAGAGACAGAAAATTTTCATAATATTCAAAAAATAATACAAATTATATATTCAACAGTAACTTTATAATCCAATCTTGCATAATATCATCAGTTATATCTATATACAAGTGCGTATAAACGCTATTAAATGTAAAAATATGAAAATTTGTTTTATGTCTAAGACATTCTTAATTGTGTTTAGAGGGTAATATAATTTAGACGTGCACATGGTGAAACACTTTGGATGGTCTATTTTTGTCTACTGTTATTAGATTATTTTCTTTTATCATTATCGAATTATTTATTTTTATATCTTAAGGGAAATTGATGTACGTGCACATTTTCTCAGTGTTCATGCATAGTTTCTGTCTGATTCGTAGAAATCTAGGTTTGCTAATGTGTAACGCGCATTATCTTAGGTATGTTTGGTGACATTCTTACATAAAAGTCACAAAAATGGGTGTTAAAACTCTCAAAAATAAGGTAATATGAAAATGTACGTTTTGAAATTCAAATCAATTCAAAAAAAAATTTTTGTGTTATTCTAAAACAACATACTTAAAGAAAATATATAAAAAAAATGTATACAGTTGCATGTGAGGCTGCACCTCTTTGAAGCCTTATAATAGGCGAAAAGGTTTGGGTTTAAATTCCTCTACGTTTAAATTCAACTCTCCACCTATTTTTGTCTAATACTCTATATTAACCAGTGAATTTTTAATATTATCATACATATAATTTGTAGAAAACATCACCAAGCCTATTTAGATTAAAAAATTATTAAAGAAAAATTTAATAGTTAGGTAATTTTTCACCGACAATTTCGTATGTAATTGAAGCTCTATTCACTCATCAGTGATCTGGCATACAAAACGTTATTTATGGACTGTTGCCAACAAGCACACGTGATGAGGGAGTCGTGAGAACTTGAGATATTGTAAATAAAGTATTCATATATCGCCGTAATCGGAGATGAATGATAGAAAATATTAGTAGCTTTCTTATTTTATTAAGAAAAACGAAAATGTAGAGTGCTATTCAATATGTACGTAATTAATATCTGTTACTAGGTTGAAGTTATGACTAACTAACTTGAATTCTTTTATATTGGCAGTTTATTGATACTTAATCGATGTACGAAATGTATAAAGAACATATAATAGAATTTAGTGTATTATAAAACTATTTTTCGAGATATATGACATAAATATTAACAACCTCTTATGTTTTTTCATTTTTTTATATTTTCACACTTTATCCAACAGGCGGCAGAGTAGGCAGACAGAACTGCAGGAACCATGGGAACCTAGTGTTCACTTCAAGACACTTCCTTGCTTAGTCGCTGTTTTCTCTATCCCAGCTTTCCACCTTTCTCGTGGCATTGAGTTTTGAATGGCGGAACTTAGCGCCGCGCTTTGCCTAGTTTCCAGAGCGAAGAAAATGAAAAAAGAAAAATCTATCGTCCCCGGGTGGGAATCGAACCCACAATACGTTGCGTTTACAGGTAGACGCTACGCTACGTAATTGTCGTCAAAAAAAAGTTAAAGAAATATATACATACAAAGGGTTATATATTTTTGAAGTAAATACCAGCATAAAGATATTGCCGTTTCTAAGCAATGGTACATTGATCGATGGCTAATTTTAGCTAATCAATTGAGAAGATTATATATCATGATCGTTATAGTTAATCATCGTTAACGGAGTTAATTTCAATGAGCGTATTAATTAATTCAGGCTTACGTTATATAAGTACTTATATTTGTACATAAAGGCATGTATATAATATTAATTTTCATCTGTGTGTACAGTATAAAAAATAGACAAGAAGTTATGTGTCTGCGTTGCATCTGACAGTTTTCACATGAAGAAAGATAAACACATACACACATATACACTCACACACACACACAAGAAATTAGTAACTCTAAAATTAAATTTAAGTAAAAAAATATATTACAAGTATTATTATATAATATACGAAAAAAATACATATGAGTATATTGTTATTCGCAAAGTGTTAATTTTCATCTATTCTTGCATCCAATAAATCATAATAAACATGCACTACATCCATTAATATAGATGCAACCACTTGACTTTGTACAAGTTCAGCTAAAATGGTATATAGTACTTACAATATATAATCGTGGCGCAGAGGCGCAACATCTGCCTGTAACGCGACGGTTTCTGGATTCGATCCCCAGTCGGGGAAGATGGATTTTTCTAATTCCATTTTCTTCGCTCTGGTAAACTAGGCAAAGCGCGGCAGCAAAGATCCGCCACTTAACTCGCAGTGCCTCGAAAAAGAAAGAAGAAAGCAGGGACTAAGCAACGGAGTGTCTTAACACTAGGTTCCACGGTCCCTGAAGAGTTCCCTCTGCGTAACCTGCCTTGTGCTATATATATATATATATATATATATATATATATATATATATATATATATATATATATATATATATATATATATATATATATATATATATATATATATATATATATATATATATATATATATATATATATATATATATATATATATATATACATATATATACATATATATATATACATATACATATATATATATATATATATATATATATATATATATATATATATATATATATATATATATATATATATATATATATATATATATATATATATATATATATATATATATATATATATATATATATATATATATATATATATATATATATATATATATATATATATATATATATACAAAAATTATATATTTCGTTCTTATTTCATATTTGAATATATATATTAGAAAAGATCGTCATGGCACAGTCAAATTTTCTGATTGTTAATGTCACGGTTGTGGATTCAAGTTCCAATCAGGGAATGTCTTATTTCCACTTAAGTTCACCTTTAAAAAGATAAAGTACGACGTTCAGCTTTGCCTCTCAATACGCAGTGTCTCGATATTTGCTCATAAAGCACAGTTTCCTTTTCTTAACCTACTATACGGCATGAACATATAATAAATATGAATCGGTGATGATACCATCTCTCACTCTAGTAAGACAAAGTAATGTATTAAGCACGATGGAGAGTGGAGAACGGAGTGTCTTGAGTCAAATACGTATACTTCTCCATTTTTCATTTTCTTTAAAAAATTGTATTAATTTTTAATATGCAAAATCATTAATATAAATACTTTCATTTAGTAAAATGAAAGTCATAAATATCATATTTAATAACTCATATTGTTGGCTTGTACCAATCAAATAACTAAAAGTAAAGTAGACTCTCTTACCTCGACCTGTTACAATTGGTAGCATTCTTCGCTTCGAGGGCATGTGGCATGTAAAGCAAAACTGTTTTTGTTCTACGATTAACCGCGTGTAATAAATTAAAATGTTGCGTGTTACGTGACGTCAAAGCTCCCGTAAATAAGCTTGGTTTTAACTAACATTAGCGTATGGCGAGAATTTGGTGAAAAGGAAAAACGATAACAGGTTTTTTAAATACTATTATTACATATATTTTATATTTGTATTGTATTAATTAATCTAATCTAATACTTCGAAAAAAATCCAAAATATATTTCCAATTTATGATGTTAGACTTAAAAGCTTAATTGTAGAATACCAGCCTGTTAAAAGCTTCGCTAAAGTTTCTTTTGTAACATCACAGATGTTTTAAACTGCGCCTATATAAATCTATACCACTTATCTAGTGCAAAAGTTTTCTATAAAAGTAAAACATGCTCTTTAAACTATGAATGAGGTAGAATGTAGTAACTGTAGAGATCGTCGTATCCTCGGTAGTAATTCGTGAAATTCCAAAGGAAACGGGAAATACCATTATATTACTTTTTGGATTTTATAGAAATGACATGGTGAGCCACAGTTTGTATTACTATAAACAGTTTTATGTATATACTATATACAATAGCTTAACGCTTTATCCCGCACATGGCAGGGTAGGCAGAGGGAACTGCAGGTACTATACGAACCTAGTGTTAAGACACTCCGTTGCTTAGTCCCTGCTTTTTTTCCGTCCCCGCTTTCCGTCTTTTTCAAGGCATTGCGTATTGAGTGGTGGAAAATGGAAATAGAAAAATCTATCTTCCTCGAGTGGGAATCGAACCCAGAAACCGTCGCGTTTACAGGCAGATGCTTACGCCTCTGCGCCACGACGGTACTATATACAACTGCTACTTGCTGAATTTCAAAATAAATATGTATGTATATTTCAATTAAATCATAAATATTTGAGAAAGTTTGATATAAATGTAGATTCTTGGTATTTAAACTTACAGTATTTAATAATATGTTAATAAAACAATGTTGCTAATGCAATTTTAAAACACAAACTAAAAATTAAACACATTTATTTCACTGTATTGCAGTTGAAAAAAGAATTTGCCCTATTTAATATACCAATTCATGTAGAAATAGAATAATATTAATTCTATAATCAATCATGATATCAGTTTAAATAATTCATTTTATCATTGATGAATATGCTTATTCACTTAAACGTCACAATTTTTAAAAATATGGGTTGAAATTTAATATTTATGCTGGATATTTTATTTATCGACAATATATTCCCATATAATCATTATGTCAACAAAACTCGTCGTACACATACGCAGTATCTAACCGTATTGTTTTCGTTCTTATTTTTTTTTATTTACTACGAGAGGAAAGTCAAGTATTAAAATATTTTTGAAAGAATGTCGTGAGTAACTAAAGAACGGAGAAAATGTGTTGTTCACGTTAAATTTACGGTAACAATTTAACGTTTTATAACGAAATTATTTTTTTAATAATATAAAGAATATTAATAAGAATATTAAGAATATTATTTTTAAGTCAAAACTAAAGACACATATTCTTACAAATTATTCCAAATATTTATAATACCATTAAAATATTTAATTTAATATCTCATTGTGACCACAACCTTACTGGTAAAATTTACATCCTACCCGTCTTTTTCTTTTTATTATTTTTTATTTTATATAAATTTGTACTTTTTCAAATCAAACCGTTTACACTTGTATTATTAATGTTATTTTCTTTTTTTCTTGTTTAATCTAGTAGATAAAAAAATATTGTGCGAGTATAATGACTGATTGTGAAATTGTAGTTATTACAAACAATGGATTATGTTCTCATGTAAGTGACTATTGTCTTTTTTGAGAAATAAATATCTTTAAACCTAATATCTTTTATAATAAAATGGAACGTAATTTTGCCCTTATTACCCATGCCCATTACCCATGTCCGTAGACAGGCGGCTATCAAAAGAAAAGTAAATTATTAACTAAATGATATAAATAATAATTAGATTTATTAATGAAAGATGTTAAAACTTACATCAACAAGCAAACACAGATAAAGATTATCAGATCTTTTAAAATAGGGGCGTAAGACGATTCTGACGAGTGCTTTCAATGTAGCGGAAGTATTTTGACTAGCGGAAGTGTGACGATGATTTCTGCTATTCAAAAACGTAATGGAAAAGGGAATATATTTAATGCTGTCTCTACATACGTTATGGAATTTGTTTAAAAAATATTGTATTTTTAAATGTACTATACTATGTATATTTTTTATTATGTGTATTTTTATATGTATTTTTATAATTGTGAACTCGCTAAGACCTGCGTAATAGACAGTTCCAACAACATACTTATCAGCTTATCATTAAGAAAGTACCAAGGATTCAACAACCTTGAAATTTGCGAAAGACGAAATGAAATGCAAATCAGATTTAAGGAGCAAATGCAAATTGCCTCTAAAATGTAAATTTGTGAGTATTAAGAATGTCTTCATAGTGAAGGTTCAGAGTATATTGTTAAAATATTTAGAATATTTTATTTAAATGTGACATATTATGTGTATGACATGAATATTTTAAATACTTCGTTATGTATAATAAATTCAAGCTATATTTTTTATCTTTTTCCGGTACACGAGTATAATACTAAAGAAATACAGCGTAAAGCTATATAAATATCCAAAATCATTTTGAGCTAAATCGATTAATGTATCGCCGTAAAAACATGACGTAGCAGGTACAGAAAGAGAGCCAAGGGCCAAGACTCTTCAAAAAAGTGTCAAAACTTTATACAAAATGGCTTCCTTTATTACTAAGAAGTATTTAAATTTAAATAAATTTAAAAGGCGAAAATAAACGTTTGATAATTCACAATAATTCAATATTTATAATTCACAATTCACAATAAAGTTATGTACATATAATATAAAAGAAATATGAACAAACTTATCGTTTATAACAATAGAATAATAAATCATTAGTACTTGATAATAAATACAGTAACTGCGCAAAAATCATGCAGATTCAATAAATATTTATTAGTACTAATCCACTTATGTGATAACAAGTTATATATTATGACATACGTATATTATAACGTATCTACTTACGGTTACATATTATAATAATATAAGAATTAGGACCGTCGTGGCTCAGAGGCGCAACGTGTGCCTGTAACGTGACAGTTTCTGGGTTCTATCCCCAGTCGGAGAAGATGGATTTTTCTATTTCCATTTTCTTCGCTCTGACAAACTAGGCAAAGCGCGGCGTTGAGTTCCGCCACTCAACACGCAATGCCTCGAAAAAAGGCGGAAAGCGGGTACAAAGAAAGCAGGAACTAAGCAACGGAGTGTCTTAACACAAGGTTCCCACGGTCCCTGCAGTTCCCTCTACCTACCCTGCCATGTGCGGGATAAAGCGTGAAGCTAAAAAAAATAGAATTAGACATAAATAAATATAACCCAATTCTATGAGTTACATATACATTTATATACACAAATTTTTAATATTAATTGTTATTATAATGAAGAAATAAAAAAATAATATTTCAAGCTTTTTTAGAGCATTTTTAATCAAGATTTGTCATAATTATAATTTATTTATTATAACTGTATTAGCGTTCTGTCCTATTGTAAGTATTAACTACACTACGTTAATTCAAGACTATATATTTAAGCAATTTTATTAGACCTATGCTGGATGAAGCGTTAAGCTAAGAAAAATGTATTTATAAAACACATCTGTTACTGACTGACCATTATACAAGCTTACATTTGAACGTATTGCGCCTATAACGATGGAATTTGGCAAGTTAGCCAAATTTCGTCTTAGGGAGCGTAGGGTGGGATTAAGCGAGGGATACTGCTTTTTTTATCATAACGAAGAAAGATGGGTTTTTGTGTTTTTTAGTATACAAGAAACACATAGCAGCCTGCAATTTGTCTTAATTTATACAATTTTGCTGAATTTCTTTCGCGAGTACTTATCAGGACCGACGTATTTTTTTAGTTAACTTAATGATACTCCTAGCAGTGTACATTTGGAAAGGCAGAGGAAAACTAGTGTTAAGAGATGTGGAACTCCACGTTGCGTGAAATGAAGTCAATTCCTTCTCATATTATAATATACATCAACAATATATTGTTTTTTGTCGCAAAATGTATATTAACAAATATATATATATATATATATATATATATATATATATATATATATATATATATATATATATATATATATATATATATATATATATATATATATATATATATATATATATATATATATAAACGTATATAGGTAATTAAATTAAGTAAGTAAGTGACTTTGGCAGGCTATATAAATACGTAGAAAGATCATCAGAAATCATTTTCCTATACGATAATTATACGTTATTTAGAACAATGAATACAAGTTCCAAAGTTTTAAGTAAACGGAACCAAACAGTTTTTTATTATCCTTGAAACTATAATAAAATATGTGTAGTTTTTAGTTTCATACTGAATTTCAAATTAGGGTTCACATGTATGTACGTCCATCATTTTTTACCCGAATTCGTGACATTGTATATCATTATTTCAAGTAACTCTTATTCAATATTATTATTATGTTATTATATTAATAATTAATATTACTTACTTAAAACTACTTAAAAAGTTGTTTTTTTACAAAAAAAGCATGTTTTCCCTAATTTTCACTGCGAATCCGAAAGCTATGGTCTTAACTACCGCGTTATAGCTGAGACTGAGTGCTAAGTACGGTTCCAGACCTCCTTCATGTCACCCATTGTCTTTTCGTTACACCGGCTGAGGTTTTTGAACTACTGACCTGATTAAAACATTTTGAGATCGTGTCAAATTTCTTGATTTTTATTATTATTTGTTTTTTAATATTACATATATTAAGAAAGTGTACGTAAGAATTGTATTTGTTACTTAGTGTTTATTAAATTTATTTCGACTCTATTTTTTTAGCTTCACGCTTTATAACGCACATGACAAGTTAGGCAGGAACCATAAAAACCTAGTGTTAAGACACTCCGTTGCTTGGTCCCTGACATCTCCGTCCCCGCTTCGACTCTATGACTTTTAGTAATAATAAATATTTAAAAAAAAATTAAATATATTTTTTATAAAAATGTCAATATTTAAATAGAATATAAATATTGACATTTTTATGTTACTGATAATGTTGTATTTCCCAATTAATCATTTTATTTTCATTTGAAATTAATATGCTAACGATCACTGTTGAGAATAAAATCTCCAATCGACTTGAAATTTCCACTCAGTGGAAAGAATTTCTCTTATTTTAAAATACTTTACGCTAGAAAAAAAAAATTAAAAGCTGAACAACTATAAAAAATATCATATAAATGTCAAAAGTATAAAAATGCAAATGTTTATAAAAAAAGATCTTTATTTTTTCTACGTGAAGGCCTTTTTGTGTTTTCAAAACAAAAAGTTTACGTTGCGGTATCAAAAAAGTTGTTAGACTAGTTCAAAGCCTTACATGACTTACGACAGTAGTTTTTTCTTTGAAATAGTTCATTCTAGTCACGCGTGAACGACATTTATATTCATACTTCAGTTTAATTTATTATTCTTAATAGTTTGGCGAGCTTTATTAAAAATATCTCAACCTTACGAGAGCTTATAACATCTCTACAGCGTAAATTATATAATTAATATCCATAGAACAATTGTACTAAATATTAACATAAACGTTATTAAAATGACATTTTTTTACTGTATATATCTGTGTCCTGCATATACCGGGGTAGGCAGATAAAACCTATTATTGAAACCCTATAATATGATATATATAATATTGCGTATGGCATAGCTTAATACCGCGCTGTCTTATTATATTGTGGTTTCTTCTGGTAATCGAACCTACAGTCGTCACAATTATAGTTTAACGCCGCACCAAAGTATGACTGCAAAGCTTATTTATAAATTTTAAAATTATTTTTAATTTTACATAGGCTTGTACATTTTAGCTGATATTTAAAAAGCTTCGTTTAGCATACTATTGGCAAAAGACAAAAACTTTGCAAGTCATACCTACACGATATTGGAGTTTCTTTGTTCAAGCCTTCCTTTTCTGCTTACATTCAAGTATATTCGAAAGTTTCAAGAGACTACTACACTTACTTAAAGTTCTAAAGATCATTTAGATTCCTTTTACGTTCTGTAAGAATTTATTACAATTGTATTTATTTTACAACTACCCTCTTTTATATCAATATTCTTAGATATAAATAACTTTGAGACCTTTTGACATTTTCTGTCCTATTTTGAATATTTTGTCACCCTATTGTCTTACTAAAAGTAAAATGAAAATAATTATTCACTCGTTTATGTAGTTTATGCAATATAGTAGTCTTCGTTCATTACTGTTGGGTATTTAGTAACAATTGAGTATTGAGGACATAGTGCAGTGCACACACTGTGCGGGCACAACTAGAAATTCCCAAGGGACGTCTGAACGACATTTACATGACAAAATCACTTAGGTGAAATATAAATATTATACGTAGCATAACTTTTAATGTGATAAAAATCGTTTTTCTTATGAAAAAAATTTAAGTAAGGATCACGCGGCACCCTATACCTATGAGCATTTAACTGCAATCGTGATAGTTTTACTTTTATTGGCGAACATATTAATTATTTTCCTTTCGAAAAAGATTGAATATAACCACTCAACATACAATGTATCAAATTTAACTAAAGTTATATAAAACGAAACATTTTCCACCACTATTCTTTATTACCGATTCTCTCTGTTTACCGTGGCTTACTAGAGATATGAAGTTCAAAACAACAAACTCTAGCCAATATGTTTCTAAATAAGATTCATGAATTTAGAGATTTTTAATGTAAAAGAATTTAACCGCATTAATCGTGTATATTATCATTATTTTGAACCCGATATTTCGACCCGTGACCACGGACTACTGCAATGTGTTCGACACTGTGCGTGTATATATGTAAAATTAAAATAAAATTATATACTTATTTATAAGTTCTTTTACGTTTATGTATAAGTTACGTTCCCGCTTCACTGTCCTCCCTCCTCCCTCACGCTCTAGGCGGTCTTGTGTCATACCGACACTCGACGTACCGAGGAGCCACACCAAATTCCTGCAGAAATCTTTTTCTGTATATGCCGCATCACTTTGGAACAAACTTCCCAATCATATCTAGATATGCCCTTCCCTAAAATCCTTTAAATTTCAACTGAAAAAGCATCTCCTCGCTATTGAAAATAGCTGACTTAGACGCAGTTCATAGTTCATCTTTAGTTTCTATATTTATTATATATCTATTTTTATATTATTTTTTTTTTATAAATAAAAATTCTATGTATATATTTGTAACTGTATGTATGTAAGTATGTATATGTATGTGTATATATTTATATATGTATATATATATATATATATATATCTGTATATTTATGTATATATGTATATATATATGTATGTCTGTATATTTATGCATGTATTTATAAGTATAGTGATATACATGTATATACTATTTTATGAATTTTTAAATATGTTTTGTCTCATCTTATTTGTTGCATTATAATCAATCCCGTTGTTTGGCACTTATTCACTTCCACTGGTTGGCTGGAAGAGATTTCTTTTAGAGATAAGCCCGCCGTTGTAGACATTCTTTTCATATTATTATTTGGCAAACGAGCTGACAGATCACCTGATGGTAAGTGAATACTGCCGCCCATAGACATTTGCAACACCAGACGAGCTACAAAATGCGTTGCCGGCCTTTTAAATGGGAATACGCTCTTTTCTTGAAGGTCTGCAGGTCGTATCTGTCCGGAAATACCGCATACGGCAACTCATTCCACAATTTTGTGGTGCGGGGCAGAAAATTTCTGTTAAAACGCACAGTAGTACTCTGCCAACTGTCAAGGTGGTGGGGGTGGTAGAGTTGTCGCATAGATCGATGACGAAAGAGGTGGCAGGGATCAGTCCGAACAGTTCTTCAGAGCACTCCCCATGAAATATGCGGTAGAGAATGCATAGCGAGGCTACATCTCTACGCAGTGCCAAGGTGTCGAGCCGATCAGAAATCTTTTCGCAATCGACAATTCGAGTCGCTCTCCTTTGAATGCGGTCTAGAGGGAGAAGCTGGTACTGGGGAGCCCCTGCCCAAAGATGCGAACAGTATTCCATGTGAGGCCGAACCTGAGCTTATAAGTGCAGGCGGGAGCCGGCGTGAAATACCGTTTCGATCTATTGAGCACACCGAGCTTCTTCGAGGCTAATGTAGCCTTACCCTCCAGATGACCACGAAACTGGACTTCGCTCGATATGTCAACGCCAAGAATTCCGATATTGGCTGTGGCAGTTAGAGGAGTGCTCTCAAAACGGAGCGATACGACAAATAAAATAAATAAATCATATGTTAAAGTTCTTTTTATTACTTTTATGCAATAAAGAATATTTATGTAAGCACGTATATTCCGTTTGGGCACTTAACAACAAAACGTCCACCAATCGCCTCAAGCTGAAATAAATATTACAATTTGTTCGACGTTCATCTCCATAACAATCCTCATCTTTTATGTTATTAAAGCAAAAAAGGGTATTTTGAATAAAAACCCCAAGCACGTAATCTAATTTCTAACCATTTATATACACATTTCACACAACACCAAGATGACATAATATAATAGATTACTTGTATGTAAACATATAGTTTTGTACTAGGATATTAATATCAGCTGCCAAACACTAAAGCTCAATAATATGTAATCTGTACAGTTCAAAGCTTGTTATCAATGATTGACAATTGTATACAATTCTAGTGTTTGATTTCTACGAATAGGTGTTTAACATATAATATATAGTATACAAGATCTTAGTTGAATTATATACCTGTATTATATAAATGTAAATTTGACATTTGACACTATATATATATATATATATATATATATATATATATATATATATATATATATATATATATATATATATATATATATATATATATATATATATATATATATATATATATATATATATATATATATATATATATATATATATATATATATATATATATATATATATATATATATATATATATATATATATATATATATATATATATATATATATATATATATATATATATATATATATATATATATATATATATATATATATATATATATATATATATATATATATATATATATATATATATATATATATATATATATATATATATATATATATATATATATTTGTTGATTTAAATGATTTCTTATCATATTTTATTTCAATAAACTTAAAGGAAAAATGCAAATTAAAGGGATTAGATTTTATGGCACTTAGAGATTCCACTGTAATAAATTTTCAAATAATTTGTTCCATATAATAAAAAAGCTGGATTTTACGTCTATGTTACGGTTATTGTGCCCTTTTTAAATTTCCGCTAAGTGAGGAGCTTTTATTTTTCCGGATGAAATATATTTATTGCCACACTTTATAAACCATTGAGCTTTATTGTCATGAATGTAATATTTTTTTAAAGTACTGTATTTTATATTTTATATATTTTTTTTAATATTACATATACTATGTGACACCTAGAACAGCGTCTCCCCGTAATTATGATGGTTGTGACTTCAATTCTCACACGGAGGATATTTGTATCTAAAGTTGTATTTGTAGGTGTTTATTAAGTAAAAAGCAATCATTGAATTCTACTAATCAACTAACAATATCTTAAGTTTGGATGGTTGAATGAACCTAACCTGCTTATAAAATGTAAATCGATAAACTAGTTTACTGTTTTAAGTACCTAACTAAACTAATTAATGATATGTCGCTACTCTTAGTATTTTTTTTCAAAGCAATATATTGACACATATAGAAAATTAACAAAACAGAAATATATTAAAAAAAAGGAAAGTATTTAAAGCTTTCCCACATTTTTTTTACTTTTACCTAAATAAGCTTGTACATTCGTCATTACCTCATTCATTTAAATGATTTATTAATTGTTATAGTTAATTATATCCGTCTGACCCAACTTCTTAGGTGCAACAATAAACAGCTGTAAGTTATCTCAACAGATGTGATGGATGGAAGCTGTCTAGATAATGAACTTCTTGATTACTTTGCCAAATAAGGATATTGTTTCTTATTTAATTCTTTATAGTTTTTCTAGTGATTCCGACTATACGTACTATATGATTGTTGAAATTATAGTAGCGTTAATTATAGTGATTTGCAGGTTTATATTATTGTATGTAGATATATATATATATATATATATATATATATATATATATATATATATATATATATATATATATATATATATATATAATATATATATATATATATATATATATATATATATATATATATATATATATATATATATATATATATATATATATATATATATATATATATATATATATATATATATATATATATATATATATCTACATACAATAATATAAACCTGCAAATCACTATAATTAACGCTACTATAATTTCAACAATCGTGTAGTACGTATAGTCGGAATCACTAGAAAAACTACAAAGAATTAAATAAGAAATAATATCCTTATTTGGCAAAGTAATCAAGAAGTTCATTATCTAGACAGCTTCCATCCATCACATCTGTTGAGATAACTTACAGCTGTTTATTGTTGCACCTAAGAAGTTGGGTCAGACGGGTATAATTAACTATAACAATTAATAAATCATTTATGTTAATGAGATAATAACGAATGTACAAGCTTATTTAGGTAAAAGTAAAAAAAATGTGGGAAAGCTTTAAATACTTTCCTTTTTTTTAATATATTTCTGTTTTGTTAATTTTCTATATGTGTCAATATATTGCTTTGAAAAAAAATACTAAGAGTAGCGACTTATCATTAATTAGTTTAGTTAGGTACTTAAAACAGTAAACTAGTTTATCGATTTACATTTCATAAGCAGGTTAGGTTGATTCAATCATCCAAACTTGAGATATTGTTAGTTGATTAGTAGTATTCAATGCTTTCTCTTTACTTAATACACACCTACAAATACAATTTTAGATACAAATATCCTCCGGGTGAGGATTGAAGTCACAACCATCACAATTACAGGGAGACGCTGCTCTAGGTGTCACATAGTATATGTAATATTAAAAAAAAAAAAACAAAATTTATAAAATACAGTACTTTAAAAAAATATTACATTCATGACAATAAAGCTCAATGGCTTATAAAGTGTGGCAATAAATATATTTCATCCGGAAAAATAAAAGCTCCTCACTTAGCGGAAATTTAAAACGGGCACAATAACCGTAACATAAACGTAAAATCCAGCTTTTTTATTATATGGAACAAATTATTTGAAAATTTATTACAGTGGAATCTCTAAGTGCCATAAAATCTAATCCCTCTAATTTGCATTTTTCCTTTAAGTTTATTGAAATAAAATATGATAAGAAATCATTTAAATCAACAAATATATATATATATATATATATATATATATATATATATATATATATATATATATATATATATATATATATATATATATATATATATATATATATATATATATATATATATATATATATATATATATATATATATATATATATATATATATATATATATATATATATATATATAGTGTCAAATGTCAAATTTACATTTATATAATACAGGTATATAATTCAACTAAGATCTTGTATACTATATATTATATGTTAAACACCTATTCATCGAAATCAAATACTAGAATTGTATACAATTGTCAATCATTGATAACAAGCTTTGAACTGTACAGATTACATATTATTGAGCTTTAGTGTTTGGCAGCTGAAATTAATATCCTAGTACAGAACTATATGTTTACATACAAGTAATCTATTATATTCTGTCATCTTGGTGTTGTGTGAAATGTGTATATAAATGGTTAGAAATTAGATTACGTGCTTGGGGTTTTTATTCAAAATACCCTTTTTTGCTTTAATAACATAAAAGATGAGGATTGTTATGGAGATGAACGTCGAACAAATTGTAATATTTATTTCAGCTTGAGGCGATTGGTGGACGTTTTGTTGTTAAGTGCCCAAACGGAATATACGTGCTTATATAAATATTATTTTTTGCATAAAAGTAATAAAAAGAACTTTAACATATGATTTATTTATTTTATTTGTCGTATCGCTCCGTTTTGAGAGCACTCTTCTAACTGCCACAGCCAATATTGGAATTCTTGGCGTTGACATATCGAGCGAACTCCAGTTTCGTGGTCATCTGGAGGGTAAGGCTAAATTAGCCTCGAAGAAGCTCGGTGTGCTCAATAGATCGAAACGGTACTCAGGTTCGGCCTCACATGGAATACTGTTCGCATCTTTGGGCAGGGGCTCCCCAGTACCAGCTTCTCCCTCTAGACCGCATTCAAAGGAGAGCGACTCGAATTGTCGATTGCGAAAAGATTTCTGATCGGCTCGACACCTTGGCACTGCGTAGAGATGTAGCCTCGCTATGCATTCTCTACCGCATATATCATGGGGAGTGCTCTGAAGAACTGTTCGGGCTGATCCCTGCCGCCTCTTTCCGTCATCGATCTATGCGACAACTCTACCACCCCCACCACCTTGACAGTTGGCAGAGTACTACTGTGCGTTTAAACAGAAATTTTCTGCCCCGCACCACAAAATTGTGGAATGAGTTGCCGCATGCGGTATTTCCGGACAGATACGACCTGCAGACCTTTAAGAAAAGAGCGTATTCCCATTTAAAAGGCCGGCAACGCATTTTGTAGCTCCTCTGGTGTTGCAAATGTCTATGGGCGGCAGTATTCACTTACCATCAGGTGATCTGTCAGCTCGTTTGCCAAAAAATAATATGAAAAGAATGTCTACAACGGCGGGCTTATCTCTAAAAGAAATCTCTTCCAGCCAACCAGTGGAAGTGAATAAGTGCCAAACAACGGGATTGATTATAATGCAACAAATAAGATGAGACAAAACATATTTAAAAATTCATAAAATAGTATATACATGTATATCACTATACTTATAAATACATGCATAAATATACAGACATATATATATATATACATATATAAATATATACACATACATATACATACTTACATACATACAGTTACAAATATATACATAGAATTTTTATTTGTAAAAAAAAAATAATATAAAAATAGATATATAATGAATATAGAAACTAAAGATGAACTATGAACTCCGTCTAAGTCAGCTATTTTCAATAGCGAGGAGATGCTTTTTCAGTTGAAATTTAAAGGATTTTAGGGAAGGGCATATCTGGATATGATTGGGAAGTTTGTTCCAAAGGGATGCGGCATATACAGAAAAAGATTTCTGCAGGAATTTGGTGTGGCTCCTCGGTACGTCGAGTGTCGGTATGACACAAGACCGCCTAGAGCGTGAGGGAGGAGGGAGGACAGTGAAGCGGGAACGTAACTTATACATAAACGTAAAAGAACTTATAAATAAGTATATAATTTTATTTTAATTTTACATATATACACGCACAGTGTCGAACACATTGCAGTAGTCCGTGGTCACGGGTCGAAATATCGGGTTCAAAATAATGATAATATACACGATTAATACGGTTAAATTCTTTTACATTTAAAAATCTCTAAATTCATGAATCTTACTAAGAAACATATTGGCTAGAGTTTGTTTTTTGAACTTCATATCTCTAGTAAGCCACGGTAAACAGAGAGAACCGGTAATACAGAATAGTGGTGGAAAATCTTTCGTTTTATATAACTTTAGTTAAATTTGATACATTGTATGTTGAGTGGTTATATTCAATCTTTTTCGAAAGGAAAATAATTAATATGTTTGCCAATAAAAGTAAAACTATCACGATTACAGTCAAATGCTCATAGGTATAGGGTGCTGCGTGATCCTTACTTAAAATTTTTCATAAGGAAAACCATTTTTATCACATTGAAAGTTATGCTACGTATAATATTTATATTTCACCTAAGTGATTTTGTCATGTAAATGTCGTTCAGACGTCCCTTGGGAATTTCTAGTTGTGCCCGCACAGTGTGTGCACTGCACTATGTCCTCAATACTCAATTGTTACTAAATACCCAACAGTAATGAACGAAGACTACTATATTGCATAAACTACATAAACGAGTGAATAATTATTTTCATTTTACTTTTAGTAAGACAATAGGGTGACAAAATATTCAAAATAGGACAGAAAATGTCAAAAGGTCTCAAAGTTATTTATATCTAAGAATATTGATATAAAAGAGGGTAGTTGTAAAATAAATACAATTGTAATAAATTCTTACAGAACGTAAAAGGAATCTAAATGATCTTTAGAACTTTAAGTAAGTGTAGTAGTCTCTTGAAACTTTCGAATATACTTGAATGTAAGCACAAAAGGAAGGCTTGAACAAAGAAACTCCAATATCGTGTAGGTATGACTATATATATATATATATATATATATATATATATATATATATATATATATATATATATATATATATATATATATATATATATATATATATATATATATATATATATATATATATATATATATATATATATATATATATATATATATATATATATAAATATATATATATATATATATATATATATATATATATATATATAAATATATATATATATATATAAATATATATATATATATATATATATATATATATATATATATATATATATATATATATATATATATATATATATATATATATATATATATATATATATATATATATTTATATATATATATATATATATATATATATATATATATATATATATATATATATATTTATATATATATATATATATATATATATATATATATATATATATATATATATATATATATATATATATATATATATATATATATATATATATATATATATATATATATATATATATATATATATATATATATATATATATATATATATATATATATATATATATATATATATATATATATATATATATATATATATATATATATATATATATATATATATGAGGACCAGAGGCGCAGGGGCGCAACCGCTGCCGCAACAGTTTCTGGGTTCGATCCCCAGTCGGGGAAGCTAGATTTTTCTATTTCCATTTTCTTGAGCGGGGACAGAGAAAGCAGGGACTAAGCAACGGAGTGTCTTAACACTATGTTCCCACGGTCCACGGTCACGGTCCTGCAATTCCCTCTGCCTACCCTGCTATGTATGGGATAAAGCGTGAAAGTAAGAAAAGCAAATATATATATATATATATATATATATATATATATATATATATATATATATATATATATATATATATATATATATATATATATATATATATATATTCGCTCAGGAGCGGGGAAATTAAAATAATTCATTCCTATGAGATGAAACCTTCAACCATCGAATTTACAGACTTTTACAGCCAGACTGTTCCACTCCATAATGACCTCTAGCAATGTCATTATTCTATACTAATCTTTAATCATTTAAACAGCTCTAATAATAGGTACCAAAAAATAAGAACTAATTTTCCACTAACACATTTTTTTAGCTAAACTCTATTCAAAAGCGTTTAAATCTAAACAACCTAACATTTCGACGTCGGAGCACTCGTGATATTATCAAAACAAAACAGATTGCGAATCGCTTCCGGTCAGAGTAAACATATCAAATGTTGTAAATAATAAATCTTTTAACATGATTTTGGTAAATAACATGGAAATTGTTTATTTTTTATTCTTTTTATCTTGAATTTTAGTTAGTGCACGAGAAAAGGTATCTTGATGCTAAGTTTTCTTGCATCTCCAGCAATTAGCGGTAAAATAATTACTAAGTAGAGGAACCATTGTTATATTTGTACTGTAATATAGTGAGTGTATCAATTTCTTTTATTTATTAACTTCTTTTTATTTTACAATTGCCCTAAGTTTTGTTATATTTCTAGTATTAAAAATATAATAATTAGAAACACTTTAGGATTAAGAGCACACTGAAGCTTTTAGGTTTGCCCTTAAAACCTTTATGGCTATAATTTCTTAGTTATTGGAGCATATCTATATTTCATCTCTCCGATATGATAAGACAAAATACGACCTTAAAGTCTGCTATTTAACGAGGAATATCAAATATTAGCAGAAGAACAGAGTGTCTTGGCACTAAGTATCTCTGCCTACCCTACATAAGAAAACATTATCTTTATACATATATCTATAAAACGTATGCCAGGTAGAATATAAGATAATTGTAATATTATATCACAGCTACACTAGAACACATCTTCAAATAACCATTAGTTGGATCCGCAAATCAGATTAAAACATTGTCACGTATATAATAAATTTACGAACATAGTATACGTATGTATAAACTCTTGTTATTCATTTTGTACATAATAATTCCTTTTTACGAGTTTTGAGGCAAATAATCATATAAAGGTGTTTTTTTTTCATTATCTAGTAATATACTTAGCTAAAATATGATTAAAGACTTTCTTGTAATTTTTAAATTAAACATAAAAATACAGTGTAGATGGCACGGTATGTGAGTGAAACGATAGTTGTGGGTTTGTTTCTCGGTTATAGTAATATATTTGTAACTATTGAATGGAATATTTTAATACTAGATTCTTGGTATCAAAATATATTATATATAAAAGTTAAGAATTGTAGCAGAATCTCGTAAATAGGTTGGGCACAAAATCTTATTATGATATTCTGTTTTTACTTTATGGCTAAATCTGAGGTCTTATGTGGCGAAATTAAATATTGTGGCTTATTAAACCAGATCCAAAAATCATGAAAAAAAAATTATAACAAAATAAGTTCAACTACTAATATTATGTATAGTGCATTTTAATTCCGAAGAGCAGATGCTGTATAAGCCAGCTTCTTACTAGTTACTTACACATGTGCAGTTTATTTTACATGTTTCTTTGTAAAACCTGCAAGTTAATTTTTTCCCTCATATGAAGATAACCTGTCCTGGATATCCTGGTAGTACAGGAATCAAGTCTGCGAACCCACAAACATCGCTTTTACTAACAGTCCGCAATAGGCTCATTTAATTTATTTATGCTAACCTATATCCGGTTAGAAATCTGCTATTTTCATATATTCGTACAAACATTTGCAGATGGAATTCTAAGACTTAGGCACTCAATAATAATATAAAGCCAGACTAGTTCCCAGTTCGCCATGTTAACGTCACTCTCGACGCTATTAACAATATATTTACTATCTTACAAGCGTAATATATATATATATATATATATATATATATATATATATATATATATATATATATATATATATATATATATATATATATATATATATATATATATATATATATATATATATATATATATATATATATATATATATATATATATATATATATATATATATATATATATATATATATATATATATATATATATATATATATATATATATATATATATATATATATACTCTTTGAAATTAGGAAAAAATTGGTAATAATTTTAGAATGGACAAATCAACACTACACAAAGTCGGTTGTATGTTTTTTGTTGTATATGCATATTGAGATAAATCTATATATTTCCTGCATTTATGAATTAAAAAACAGAAAAGTATATAAAGATATGTGCAAAATTAAAGTTCTTAATTGAACAATTTTAAACTTTGATTAGCGATTATTTTAATATTTTGATTTTAACTCTACAGATGGTTTAACTCCAACACCAAGTAGAGTAAAGTTCAAATTATAGCGAAAACTAATTAAGATTCAGTGAAATTCGTTTTATAACCTAGTCTGTAACTGCCGCTTTAAACTTTGAGGTACTATGTGTACTCAATAAGGGCTTGTTCATACATTTTATGGTAATGGTAATTTTATGTTGCTTTTTTTAATAACACAAAACAATTAATGCTTTAGTTACAAATATTAATTAACAAATAAAATAAACTATGAAAACCTCCTTTCCTTCGAAATATGGAGCCGATAATTATTTTTCTGCGCTTTTAAGATTTTAATATATAAAGTATAATAAGATCTATTTATTTAACAATATATTTTCAATAACATAAAAGATTTTTTTTTATTTTATATAAAAATATAAGATAAAATACTTATAATTTAAACTTCGTTTACGGTTCAGCTTACCTATCAACCAATTATTTTGTCATATGCTCTTCACTAGAGAAATAAGCTAGATAAAAACAAAAACATAACCTACTGAATGTGCTTTACCAAAAAGGTGACATATAGCTTAGTGGCCAACCTTTGAACTTATTTGTTAGAACGCCTTGATGACTATTTTGTTGTATTTTCACCTATTAAAACCATCTAATATTACAACCGGAGAAACGTCGTGGCGTAAAGGCGTAGTGTCTGTCTGTAAACGCGACGGTTTGTGGGTTCGATTCCCACTCGGGGAAGATGGATATTTAATTGCCATTGGCAAATATAATATTAAATATGCATTTAATACTTGAAGCATTTTGAATAAACCATTTTTATCAGATTAACCGTTAAAAAAAGAAATAACAAAAACATTTCCTAATAATCCAGTATAAAGGTTTCATTTAAATGCGTAAAAATGCGAAAATCAGTGATTTTCCATCCTTTGATGTGTTCACCATTCTATCTTTACTTCAGTTTTGTGGCTAGTGAGGATTGGCAAGTCATCAAAGAGCTGTTAGAAACACTTTAGTCTACTTACGGGTATTAAGCCTTGTAGCTAGTTTATATATAGAACAACAAGGAGATTTTGAGAGGATTTAGATTTTAGATGGATTCGATAGATGTTGAACCAAATCGATTATAATATACAAATTTCAATATTTTAACGAAATATATATACTTATAAATTTTACACTTTATCTTACATATTGCAAAGTAGACGTAGAGTGTTAGGACATAGTTCTTATATTCCGGATGGTAAATTTAAAACAATTTATTTTACTATTTCAATATATTATGTTAAAACCCCAAAACGAAAACGAAATGCAGATTCAAATATTAAAAAGGTATATTTGTGACTATTTTTGTCCGAATAAAATAGTTATTAAAATATTTATTTATAAGTAATTATGAATGTGCATGTATATATATTCAAAATAACACAACCCAATTTAGCTTTATTATCAGAGGGTTGTAGGAATACATGAAGAAAGACTCGAGGGAAATATCACAGAATATTCCAATTGTCTTTTCGTCGTCGTCTCCTTTTATATTAGATATGTTGTCTTTTGTATGAAAAACTTTCAAGTGTAGCTTTAAGAGAGTTGAAGAATGAAGAAAGTAACTGCAGAATGCAGGTAGGCCCTAAACTAGAACTGCGGAATGCAGGTAGTCATCTGCGACAGAGTTTAACCTTGAAAAAGGGAATGGCGTCGCTTATCTCGTACAATCAGTGGACCGAGACGTTTATTTGCCTTATCTTCAATGACCTAGTGTTAAGACACTTTGTTTGGCGGAACTCAACGCTGCACATTGTCTATTTACCATAGCTGAGATATAAAATTATTTATTTGTCTAAGCTTCATTTAGTGACTTTAGTATTACATTGCTAGTTATCTTTTATAGTCTACATTTAAAGTACTGAATTGTAGTCACGCCACTTTGCGTTTTATAAATATGTAATAAAATTTTATGTTGTTTTTACTGTAGGGCCTACAGTTAAGGACCTTGAATAGATCAAAGTCAAAGTCAAAGTCAAAGTCAAAACAATTTTATTCAAAATAAGAAGTACAAGCTTCATTTTTTGAACGTCAAATAATTAAATTTACCATCGGTTCGCTAAAGTTAATGCCTCAGACCTGAGAAGAACCGGCGTAAGAAACTCAGCGGGACTTAATCTGCTTTATTTTTTTTTAAATTTCTAGATATTTACAATTTCACAATTCCTATTATTGACAACGATACTCTTGAACTAGACTGGAGCGAGCATTTCATTCCCAAGGTGTGTTATCATTTACGAAATCATTAATATGGTAATAACCTTTAACACACAAACGTCGTTTCACAACTTTTTTAAATTGTGAAATTGAACAATCTTGGACGTTTTCTGGGATCCTATTGTAGAAGCATACAGACTGTCCCATAAAAGAATTGCGGATGCGATTTAGTCTAGTTACAGGCGCGGTAAGTTTATGCCTGTTTCTTGTATTAATATTGTGTACATCACCAATTTTAGTAAAGTCGTTAATATTTTTTTTTTACATATATTAAATTATCAAAGATATACTGTGATGCAACGGTCATTATATTTATTTCCTTAAATTTTTGTCTTAAGGAATCTTTTGGATTTAGGTTATAGATTGCGCGAATAGCCCGCTTCTGCAGAACAAAAATGGAATTAATAGATGCTGCATTACCCCAAAGCAAAATGCCATATGACATAATGCTATGAAAGTAACTAAAGTAAACAAGGCGAGCCGTATCCACATCAGTTAACAATCTAATTTTTTTGACAGCAAACGCTGCTGAGTTGAGCCTATTCGCCAATCCATCAATATGAGGTCCCCACTGTAATTTAGAGTCAATGGTGATACCTAGAAATACCGTAGAATCGACGGGTTCCACAGTTTCACCACTCAAAAGTACATCGATCATCAAACGAGGTTAACTTAGATTTCGTATTAAGCTATATTTCTAATACGCATTTAGATTTTAAAGTTCATCATAAGTTTAAGAAAAACATAATTATTAAACCATCGTGGTTTATGGGTTCGATTCTCATTTGGGGAAGATGAATTTTTCTATTTCCAATTTGCTGGCTATGACAACTAGGCGATGCACAGCGTTGAGTTCCGCTACTCCACATGCAAAGCCTCGAAAAAAGGGGAAAGCAGGGAACGGAGTGTCTTAACACTAGGTTCATATGGTTCTTACGGTTTCCTCAAACTAACCTGCCATGTGTGGGATAAAGCGTGAAGATATAAAAAACTAAAAAAATATCATTAAAAAAGTAAATTGATGTAATTTTTTACTGCAATAAATAACTTCCTATTATAAGAATTACCTTGAAATTTTTATGTAGTAAAGCTTTTACATATATAAGTATTCTAAACATTGTGAAATGTTGAGACAATTAGCTATTGAAAATTTCTCAACATTTACATATAGCTTCTCTAACATATTGTGTAATAATCATAGATTATACCTATACTAGTTCGTGTTAGAGATAACAGTTATCATTATATATATATATATATATATATATATATATATATATATATATATATATATATATATATATGCACTGTACATACTTTTATTGTTCTGCCTTAGCCTAGCCTTATAACTATAGAGGATATTACGAAACGATGTACATATAATAGTCTGGTAAAAAGTTGAAATACGGTAGGGCTATTATCTTGAAGGCTGTGAAAATAAATGTCGTAAGATCACTTAGCAGTAGAAGCTAACCGTGATTTATAATAGCAGTGCCAACGGAAGGAAGCATTTTATTTATAAAATTCCAGCAAATTGGTGTTACTTTTTGCTTTTGAGATTTAAGAAAATTTTAGTAGACAGCTTTGTGACGTTAAAGCTCATGTTACACCCCTCAAAGAGTACGTGGAGAGACTCTAGTTTCAAAGCTCTCCGTTGTCTCGTATATATGTAATAAAAGACGAAGTTCAACGAGTAAATAAATTACGAATGCTTAATCCGAGTGAATATGAAAATTTGAACTTGTTAATTAAGAAATAATTATATAAAATATTTCTTAATTAACAAGTTTAAATTTGACATCCTACTTTTATAAGGTAGATTTGACTACCTAATAAAAGTATTTTTTCTATGAGGACTCTATTTAATGTGCCATGAATATATGAATATAATAATACATTCAATTTTTTCAATAGAATTTTGTTAGTTAAAATAGTTTTTTAAAATAAGGATTCTTTAAACACAGATAAAAAATGTACATTCTTTGTCAAATTAAAAAAGTCTGCTTTGTTCTTAGTATTAAAATCCAAAACGAAAAAGCTTAGTGATATATTAGTACAGTAGTGTTAAATACCACATAATTCTCTACCTAAACTGTAACATGACTAAAATACTCCATTATTATAACGAAAAGGTCGTCAGCCACCAGGTAGGACAAATTACATAGTAATTTCTCAGGCAAACGCCGAGTAAGTTGGAATGCAAACAAATTTAGCGGTAACCCGGCACTTGTAATAAAATCTCTTAATTTCCTCCACCTCGCACCTGCTGATAATACGAAAAATAGCGCAGGTTTTATATATTTTTTACAATATTTTATAATTTATATTGTAACATAAAATAAATTTATTGAAATCCTAAACCTAATGAGAATACTTTACTTTATTTTCATCAGCTTTACAGTTTCACACGAAGGAGAAGCAAAATATATCTAGTTTAAATAAACTGTTCTTTATTTCTGCCCAAATGTCCTATTAATGTACAAATATCAATACATTTTATATGGCACAAGGAATTTGCAGTTACTTTAGATTATTTACTATTTTCCATATTACTTAAATATCGGTATAAATAATAAATAAATATTAATCAATCAATTAGAGTGTTTTTACTTGCCACTGTATTTTTTTCAATGCTTACGTAGTTATCTTGCGTACTTTACTAATTGCAAGACATTATAACTAAATAAGCTTTTAACCAGGCAGGTAGCTTTAACTCTACATTAGAATCGTTCCAACAAACATTTTAGCTGACATTTTGTTTAAAAAAGGCACTTGTATTTATATTTTACACGCAACCTTTTTCCAACCGAATATTTTTATTTATAAAGAACATAAACGTCATGAATTATGAACTCTAAGCGTTATTGTTGTAATGCTTTAATAATGCGTAAGCTCCACTGTGTAATAGCTTTATTTACGTACATTGTATTACGTATCAACTGTGGAAAGGTGATTTATATGAGAGATGTATTTATAATACTATTTTGTTTAAAGCTTGTTTTACGCCTAAAGCTTATTTTCTGTAGTAAAGCTTTATTGTGTGTCATACTGGACGTGCCACTTATACGGTGTATTGAGAACTATTAAGATACGCTTATCATAATTATTTTTTACAGTCTATTGACGGTGTTTATATAATAAATACATATTTATTTTTATTTTTGAGTTATTTGTACTCAGTGCCGATGATCATAGGTTCGATTCCCATGGTAGGCCATAAATTATTTTAATATTTTCTGATTACTATACAAAAAGCAATGTTAAGTACCTAAGGAAAACGTGATAATTTGCACTAAGCTTCCTGTGCCCATCCGTGTTATTATGAAGGTATAAAATATTAAGATTAAATCAGATTTCATTGTAATTATTTTAAATACGTTCCAATTTAGCTATGTACTCATATTATACACTCAGGTCAACCATAGAGAAATGGAAAGATATACTAAAAGCTATTTTACGGACCAAGTGTGAACGAGCCTAAAATACTTTACTGCAAGTACCTGAAAATCCAGTTAAAATCAGTAAACAACATAAATATATAAATAGTTTTATGATAAGGCGACGGAAAAGATAGACTGCGAAATAGCACACTAAGTTTGAAATTTTAACTGCTTTTGTCACGCGATTGCCTTTAGCCCAAGTTTACAACGGCTTTATGAGCTTTTTCGGTAATATTATTTAATAGTACATTATATTTTTATAGGGCCTGCTTAATAATGTATATAAAGGAATATAAATAATAATACTAAACCGTGCGGACCGACGTGGCGCAGAGGTGTAGTGTCTGCCTGTAAAAGCGACGGTTTGTGGGTTCGATTTCCACTCAAGAACAAGAAGATGGATATTTCCATTTTCTTCGCTCTGGAAACTAGGCAAAGCGCGGTGTTGAATTCCACCACTCAACACGCAATGCCTCCAAAACGGCGGAAAGCGGGGACGGAGAAGCAGGGACTAAGCAATGAAGTGTCTTAACACTAGGTTCGTATGGTTCCTGCAGTTTCCTCTGCCATCCATCAATCATCCATCTTCCCCGAGTGGGAATCGAACCCACAAGCCGTCGCGTTTATAGGCAGACGCTTACGTCTCAGCGCCACGACGGTCCTCAATAAAACTTACGTATATTTAATAATTTCTTTCAACCCGCCTTTGTAAAAATACTTTTCCTATGTATTTTTTTATAACTTTATATACATATACATATAAAGTGTTATACTCGTATACATATTACTTTATGTACACTTTGTAAAATTGACAAGATGATTGAAATGATTGATGTTTAAGCTCAGAGTGATTGATTGATTGAAAATTGTCCACAGCTGTCTCTAATTTGATTTCTACTACATTCCATCATTTACTTAAAAAAAAATGTATTATCGGTTTGTAAATAATGATTATATCGAAATAATACAAAATTAGTTATGGATATATTAAGCTCTGGCCTATTTTTCACTGTAATAAAACGAAGTGTTCGTGTAGACCAAAATGCTATTTTGTAGTAATTGCCTATGGCCATTACAGTTCACTTTGATAGCCACTTTGCTAGGTGATATTCTTAATTTGTTTCCAGTTCTTGTAATATGGGCTAATTTATAATTTTTTATGAAAATCTTTATGTATATACTATAGCAGGTAAGTATAGTCTTGTAGCGAATAGATGCGGTGTTGAGTTTCGCCACTTAACACTTGATGCAATATATATGATACAAAGTAAAAATTAAAAAAGTAATAATTTATTTTTGATGATTTTTAAAGTGTTAATCCACACTGAGGATAGAAAAAATACTTAAAGAAAACATATAAAAATTACCTGCCTGCACGGTTCGCAGGAGGGCGCGGGTTCGAGTCCCGCTGCGTTCAAATTTTTATATGTTTTCTTTAAGTATTTTAAGTAATAATTCAGTTAGTTTAGTATTTTTTTTTGTTTTAAGTCTACCACAACACGTTGAGAAGTGTGTCTCCAATTAGGTTATTTAGAGTTTATTGTACTTAAATAGAGAAGATCCGCGAACAGTGTCTAGAATAGGATTTAGAAACTTATTTAAGCTTCACTGTTTACCGTTACTCGTTAGCGGGGCAATCGTAAGGGACAAAGCACCAAACATTTCAGTCCCTCGCCTCGTCCCATGACAGTAACCTCTCATTACACAACCTTATGCATACTCTTACATTTTACATGACTTTTCTCCAGTATCGACGATAGTGTGTTTTTATAAAACAACTAGAGTCACTTTTTTTGTACCTGACTCTTGAAAAATATTTAATTATATATTAAGAATGGTTTGATAATTTTATATTTCTGTATATGATATAAAGTTATAAAGCCAATTCAGTATTACTCTACATTTACATTAACGATTTCGCATATTGCTGAAACAATAAGTGCCCGTTGAAGCTTTCAATTAACATTCAATGCAACGAGTGTGCAATTCACTTATTTTTGGTAAAGTATATTATGTTAATAATCGTATTATATCTATCTTTATGTTATAATTCATTGTGTAATAATCTAAAATAAATTTTAATGTGTTTTTCAATTGTGACTCCATACACTGGAAAGCTAAATACTTTTCATAATATACAAAAACCTTAGCGTGGTGGGAAATAAACCTGAGCCTCTTAAGCTGTTTAGACGATATACAAGAGGCGCGGCTTCAAATTCCGCTAATTTAAAAAATAATAATGTGTATTATATAGACATCGAATAGAAAATTCTACTAAGTATTACATTAACCGTTTTGTTTAATTTAGTAAAACACTTCCAATTCCCTCTTGAATTCCTCAATGCCGCAACGAAAAAACATATACGAGATTAATGTAAATACATATAAGCTACGACAGCTTAATCTAATATTCATATAAATATAAATAGAAGAATCTACGTAGATGTGCCAAATGTACCCATCAATCTAGTTACAAACCCTCAGCGTTCTCATGAAAATGATCACAAATAATTCATCATAACAGATGTTTCAAAAAAAATCAATAGGATTAATACTTTTGTGTGAGAATAAATAGACAAAATTTTATGTTGATTCTGAAGATTTTGTCGCTTGATATATGATTCTGTGAAGATAAGCTTTGAGCTTTTATTCTCAGAATAAAGTATGTAAGTCGTGTAATAAATTGTAAGTCATTAGTTCATGATTTGTCCGTTATTACTTACTTAGACCAAGAATGAATGTTTTACTCATTATTATGGACTTTATTATAGGCGTTATCCTCATAGAAATGCTTATTTAGGTTTAAATTTCTAAATATTTCGTCAATATTTCAAATATGGAATGGAAAATGAAAAGGTCAAAATACCATCATAGTATCCTCACTCATTAGTAGAAATTATTTTCATTTTTCTATGACATAACGTGGAATTGAATTCTATCACCCAACATACATTGTCTCTTATTCAGATGAGTGATTAGGAGAACGCAGTGTCTTGACACTAAGTTTATTTTTTCGTACACTCTGCCGTATGTAAAATAAATCGTGAAGCTGAAAATAAAAACATCTCTTAAAAATAATATTTTTGCAAACAATAACATTTAAATGAAACTAGTCGGATTTTTTGTAGTTTCTATAGTCAAATATTTAAATTTAATTAACTTATAGGAGTAACTTTTTAAGCCTTTCTACAATCAAAAATATATATCAAGTCAAATTAAATGAAAATAAATTCAAATTTCAAATGTATACCACAAAAAGATAAATACACAGTCAAAAAAGCCCTAAATATATTAAGTGGGCCCCAAATTACAACAAAAAATCTAGAATATCTACAGATTAGTGAATATTTAAAATTTACTAAGTTAATTCATCATTTACTAAAAGTATAACAGAACCACGTAATATTTTACAACCTAACACTTACCAGAAACTCTAAATATAGTTATATCGTAAATTAGCATACGCGTTAGCTTTGGCCGCGATATGAGGATTGATGCGTATACGTGACCTTGCATACGCTTACGGAATAATTACGAAGTTTAATATAACCATGTATTTTCACTAAAATATGAAAGTATCTCTTTTATTTTTTTTTACATTTTCAAATATGTTTTATGATCGATAATTATATTTTAATAACTGTGACATCGATTTTTTATGTTTTTTAGGAATAATCTTGATTTTTTGCCCCATCTGTGTCCATTCAGTGCAAACAATGGTTGGAATATTTACGTCTTGTAACTATATTTTTAAGTTTTAATAAACTCTATTAAAAAAGTAAATTTACTTAAAAAAGAATTTATAAATTTTTAAAATATTAAAAGTTAAATATGATTTTTAAAAATCTTGATTTTCGTACTTTTACTGTTATTATATACATAAATCTTAAAGATAAATTTTACTAAACTAGATTACAATTGTAAATTTTTCAAATGTAATCTGAAATGAAATAATTAATTATACAGAACAATATAATTACGAAAACTAAACAATTACAGCTCTAATAATGTGAACGACGAACAATGATAAATACTTGACTGACAGTAGCAGTGTTATTTGACTGACAGTGTATAAAGTGTGAAGTGTGACTGACAATGGACAAAATGAAAAAAATGAACCAAGGGCATTGCGGGCAAGTGCGTAGGGAGAAATCACCAGAACTGCCTAGTGATTTGTCGTTCGAGGAGTTGAGGAACAGGTTCGATACTAGCGCTGCGGTGAGAAAGGAAATCATGTCGAATCCGGCTACCCACGGTAGCGCCACGCGGCAAATTGTGAGCGGAAAGCTTTTTAAGAAGTGTAAAAGTGCAACTTTTCAGATAGATGGCGCCTACTTATACCATTGGTAAGGTATTGGTGTGGAAAACAATATGTTTTTATATCCTTTTTATGGTCATTTTGTCAATTTGAAAGATTATATATATTTTTTTATATGTTATTTATATGTATTGTTTTTTTTTATGTATATATGAAAATGTTGTAACAAGATTAAGTATAATTCAATATTAATAAAAATATTCCTTTTTTCAGGTAAGGTCCAATTTTATTCAACGTACATCCAGTTGGTGAGAAAATGTATATTTTATTTACGAAAATTGTACAAATATTCTTATAGTAAGTAGTATTGAATTGACTTTAAGCCAACATAATACTACTTAATACTATTTACTATACGAATATTTGTGTAATACAAAAAAAATACGTACTATCTGGGCAATAAGTATTACCAAGTGCGGTGAACGCGGGATGTTCCCGTAAATCCTGATCCCACGGGAATTTCAGGATAAAATGCTAGTCTATATATCTGCACAACCTCCCTAATTTTCCACTGAAACTTCATATATATATATATATATATATATATATATATATATATATATATATATATATATATATATATATATATATATATATATATATATATATATATATATATATATATATATATATATATATATATATATATATATATATATATATATATATATATATATATATATATATATATATATATATATATATATATATATATATATATATATATATATATATATATATATATATATATATATATATATATATATATATATATATATATATATATATATATAATGTTTGCGTGTGATGTGTAATATAGAATAAATAACAGTAATAAAAATGCATTTGAAATAACACGTTTATTTTGAAGTCACAGTAAATTTTGTTTCCTTGAATTCCAAATTACAGCCGTCATTCTTTAGCTGGGGCCAAGTCCCTAGCTTATAAAATATTCATCTGAGTTAGTTATACCCAAAATAATACATTAAACCTTCAAATTTGAACTTAAAAGGCACAAATTATTTTACATTTTAGTGTTCAATTTAAGTGTCTGTTACACTTTTTATAGCTTCACAAAATTTCTATATAAAATTTAGGCAGAAAATGCCTAGTGTTGTGACACTTTGTTTCGCTGTTACCACCTTATTTGAAACATTGCGTGTTGAGTGGGTTTTACTGATTTTAGTATAAATACGATTCAAGAAATATTAAAAAATCATGACGCCATGACAATTTTCACATTTTTTAAAATAAATGTAAAAAATTTTCTAAATAATTCATTATTGAGAAAAACCTTTTTGTTTATTATAACCATAAATCATTTGATAATATTTCAAAATAGCAACCATTGAGTTTCTTAGGTAACTCTACTCAGCACAATCTGCTTTCCGATTCGGTAATAGTTTTTGAATTACTTGTACTACTTACTTGAAATTAATTATTTTTAATTTTCCTCAAAAGTATGAAGGTGAAGGTATATTATATACAGGGTACATACAAGCAAGTACGATATTTAAAAAAAGTTTTTATCAAAATTTTACTTATAAATAAAAACAATATAAAAAAGTATTTTATTAATCCAGTCTTGTACAGAAATAGAATAGCAAAAAAGACAGAAAAATCGAGTAGGTATAATTTGATCCCCTATCCCGAGATTTCCCGTGAATTAGCATCGCCGCCAGCTTTAATAAACGTTGTGTATTATTAGAGTTGTGTAGGCTTACTAATTGATACAAGTGGAACAAGAAATTTGAAGCTTTTCAGGAAACTTTTTTATTATACTACTTATAATATATTTGATTTTTAACTACTATATATTTTAGTTTTCTCAGGAAATATTTGCTTTTTTGTACTTTCGTAGGTGTTAATCGTAGTTACATAAAAGAATTTTGAAAAAGTGGATATAAAATGCCCGTAGTAAGCCTAGGATAACCTAAAATAACCTTGGATTGCCTAGAATATAGTCTAGGGTAGGTTAGAATAGCTTAACATAACTTGGAATAATCTAACTGCAGTATAAAGATCAAGTGAAAACAAAACAAAAATTCAATATTAATTTAAGCAATATCTGATGACTTCAGATTATCGTAAATATCATAACAAACTACTAGACGGTTATGTATTTAACGAAAAATAAATGCACGTTTGGAACCTAATATTATGAAGCATTTCAATATCTTTATACCCATCTGTGTCATTGTTATAACAACATTCCATAAATGCTATGTGTTTGAAATTCTAACGTTCTAACGTTTCATTTTTCCTATTCTTAAGTTATAATTTACTTATTAATTACATAATTATTGTTTTTTTTTTAGCTACACGCTTTATCCCGCACATGGCAGGGTAGGCAGAGGGAACTGCAGGGACCGTGGGAACCTAGTGTTAAGACACTCCGTTGCTTAGTCCCTGCTTTCTCCGTTATTGTTAACATATATTTCAAAATAAGATTTTTTAATGTTTTCTTTTTTTATCAGTATAATTTTGATGAATAGTGGATTAAAAAATCTTGTATATTTTTCCCAAAACAGTTTTTTTACTGTGCCCTTTGTGCATTTTATTTTTAAGTACAGTTGAATTGGTTACAAAAAGTTTTCAATACAATAATAACTAATTTGCTTTTATGGATTTTCCTAATAGAACTTCAATACACTCAGATATACTTAATATGTATATCTATGTATTATCATTTCAAGGCCAAAGTTAATACGACAAGAAAAATAAATAATGATTGAATGAGATCTGAAATTGAATATCGTGATCAATCATTTATTTATATGTGCTGTTCTAATGAAATATATATTTTATGTACATATGTTTATGGAAAACATAGTATTTTATATTTTTTGCTATAATAACTAGGCATGATGTTACATAATTTGCTTATAACTAATAATTGTAGCTAGTTGAGTGATTAACTATCGTGGCGGCTCACTGACTGACTGGGAGTTCAATTCCCACACAGTAAATTATATATTATTATGATTTTTAAAGTGTTAATTTATAGTAAGAATAAAAAATATTTAAAGAAAACATATAAAAATTTGCACTCAACGAGATTTGAACCTGTGCTTTATGGAAGTCGTCATAACACTCCACCATTACCATTAAACTAAGGGTCTCAAGCCGCCACATTTTATGAGGCGCAGGTTGAGTTTAAATTTACTTATATTTTCTTTATGTAGAATTAGTTATTTTCGCGTGGCTTTGAATGTCGTTTCTCGTCACTTTTTACTTTTCTATATGAATATAATTGTTTTCATCGTACAAGATGTGTGGTAGTCGTAGCGCCAAAAGGCAGTGCCTGACGACTGCAATTATTGTTTCACGTTTCATTCATTCATTCTCTAAATAGCAAGTCAGATGGAGACAACTTAATGTTAAGACACTCTATACTCCACTTTTTGACGTGACAACGTCTTAAATTAGGTTGCGGCTCGGAGTCACATATGAAAAAGGTAACGTAACGATGTGTCAACTGTCACCGAACTATGATCTGTCCGCCGCGCGTATCACTTGACACATGTACAATGTTTTAGTAAACAAAATATATTTTCTATAGTAGTTAAAATTTGTGCAATTTATATTATAATTATTAATCATATCAATAAATATTCTACCGAGAAAAAGACGTTGTCACGTAAAATTTTCGCCCGTAAAACCCACTTTACAGGCAACCATTTTTTTTTACCAGTTGAAACTAATTTTGCTTTAATTTTTTTCTCCATAATAAGTACACATAATAAAAGTCAATTATGGGTAAATAAAATGTACACTAAACTATATTCTAGAATATAATCTTTGTTGTTTATTTTATAAGTGTATATTTTTGCAAGTAGACATAATCTCTGCATTTGGTCCTACTAAGAGACATGAGATGGGCGTGTATCCAACTGAGAGACTTGTCTAATCATATTATCAACTTTTTAAAATATAGATAATTAGTGTTTCATATATGGGATTTGAGCCTGGATCGCCTTAATTCAATCGGGCATCGTTGCTAAATGTTTTTTTATTTATTTTCAATTATATATGTATATAAAATAAAATGGAAAATAAAAACTATTTATAGTAAATTATGTACCACCACATTGCTCTATTGATAAATAATTTAAGCTTGTATCCAATAAAACTTGGATTTATTGCATATGAGATATGTTGGAGTCATATTTTCGCTGGGAAAAGTACAAGTGAAATATGACATATAAGTATACAACTTTAAAATCTGAAAAATGATAAGAATAGCATAGTCTATACAGTATTACATGGATTCACCGTGATGACACTAGGGCTTGGAGCCTAAGCATCTTTTCTCAACCTAAGCAAATTTATAATAGTTATTCGATTTAACAGAAAAATGTAAGCAATAGAAAGAAAAGTTCTGTATTTTATTTACTTATTTATTTATTTCTTTATTTATAAATGATAGCTTACGCATGAGAAAAATACACAAAAGGCGATCTTATGGCTTAGTAGCCATCTCTTCCAGATAACCTTTAGGGCGAAAACAAATAATTTACACTAAAAGAGGTAGGTGAGAAAGAAATATGAACTATTACAAGTAAACATAAACAAATGCATGATACCTATAAGACAATAAATAAGTTTATCTAATTTATTATTTCAATATATATATATATATATATATATATATATATATATATATATATATATATATATATATATATATATATATATATATATATATATATATATATATATATATATATATATATATATATATATATATATATATATATATATATATATATATATATATATATATATATTATATATATATATATATATATATATATATATATATATATATATATATATATATATATATATATATATATATATATATATATATATATATATATATATATATATATATATATATATATATATATATATATATATATATATATATATATATATATATTATATATATATATATATATATATATATATATATATATATATATATATATATATATATATATATATATATATATATATATATATATATATATATATATATATATATATATATATATAATAAGAAATAAGCACATAAAATGCAGAAAGAAAAGAAAATATATATAGTATGTATGTATGTACATATGTATGTATTGTTTATCTAATTTATTATTTCAATATATATATATATATATATATATATATATATATATATATATATATATATATATATATATATATATATATATATATATATATATATATATATATATATATATATATATATATATATATTGAAATAATAAATTAGATAAACAATACATACATACGTACATACATACATACTATATATATTTTCTTTTCTTTCTGCATTTTATGTGCTTATTTCTTATTAATATTTCTACTGTGTTACATATTTACATTCAGTATTGTTACATATTAGGTCATTGAACTGTACAAATATTTACAAACAATCCACTTTTACGTCTTAAAGGGACCTAAAATAGGATTGGTAGGGAAATTCCGGGAGCTTTATCTATTACAGCGATAAAACAAATTGTTGGTGCATGCACTAGAATGAGCTTTAACCACGCGACTCTACAATTAGGGGAGTGTGAATTCAAAAGGTTTTGCGTCGATACAGTCTTATAGGTTTAATAAATACTACCTATATGTATTATAGAATTTTTTAATACTTGAAATAAATAATTCCGAAACATAGAGATATGGAAAAGGAAAATACCCGTATGGTAGAATTTACAGGATATCTTTCCTTTTGAGTCTCTTTGTATAACTTCGCACAATAAGCTGCTGTGCTAGGGCATTGGGGTGGGCCTCCAGCCTCTCCTTGTATCTGGTTGTGGTGTTAAAAATTTCTTGCTTTACTGTTGACGTCTCCAGGTGTTCATGGACTTCAGCATTAGTTACGTACCACGGCACATTACTAATTGCTCTAAGAATCATGTTTTGCATTCTTTGAATGCGTAGGATACAAGAATTGCTTGCACTGCCCCATAATTGTAGGCCGTACATCCATATTGGCTTTAGGACAGATTTGTATATGAGAAGTTTGTTATCTAATGACAGCTTGCTGTTCCGGCCCAGTAGCCACAGCAGGCTTTTATATTTGATGTTCAGTTCTTCCCGTTTCTTTCTAATATGTTCATTCCATGTTAATCGCCGGTCGAGATGAAGACCTAAATATCGTACACAGTTTGAATGTGGTAGGGCTGTGTTCTCAAGTTTCACTGGAGGGCAGCTCTCTGTACGCAGTGTGAAAGTCACTTGCACCGATTTTGTAGTGCTGGCTTTAATTCGCCATTATTGAAGCCACTTTGTTGTTTCATCTAGTCATTTTTGCAAGATGTTTGTTGCTATCCTCGGGTCTTTATGACTAGCCAGTATGGCAGTGTCATCAGCGAAAGTAGTGAAACTAAACAATAATATTTATTAATTTATTAACCTTATATATTTATAAGTAGTAGTATATGTATATAAAATATATATACATAAAGTGTATGTTTAATTATTTTAAATATGCTATAATAAAGTCATGGCTTTTTGGTTTATACATATTTTTACATCTTGTTCATAGGAACTAAATTATAGCAATGATATTACAGTACTATATCAGTGGTACGTTTACGTCATGTTAACGTCAACAATAGGAGCAACCAGGCAATTTCAAAATACATTGTCTTGTTTATCATAGCTTATGTTTCTAAAATTACGAGCATTAGAAGTTCCATTAAGTATCAAATGACTATATAAATGTAATATATGTATGTTATGTCATATACATAACATACATATATTATATTTATATATATATGCATATATATATGGGGATCATGTTTATAAAGACGTAAACTTTTTTATATACAAATTACTATAGATAATAAATATGAGGTGAAGTTTTTTTATTACCTTCAGTTATGAAAAGGGACGTAATGCACGTAATGTTCTAATACTAGATGTATTAGAATATTACGTGGTCTTGTTACTGAGTTAGAGCAATGAATTAATGACGATGATCAATGATGTAATGACGTTAACGTAGAATTTAATAGCTTATAATCCTTTTTACGTTTTTCAAAGTGTTAATCCTCATACTGAGAAAAGAAAGAATACTTAAAGAAAGCATATAAAAATTTTAACGCAGCAGAATTTGAACCCAAGACCTCTTGCAAACCGTGCAAGCGCAATTCGCAACGCGAATTTTATTTTCCATTTTTGTCCAATTTGATGCTTTTTCCTGTTCATAGCAGAGTCAGCAGTAAACTTGCATAAAGATTATTGGTTAATGGGAATCAATTAAAGGTACTATGGGTTCAGTGATGGAATTTTAATGCCCCATAATGATAATTTTCACAAATTGGGATCGAACTCAAAATCATCGATATAACGGACAGATGCCGTTCCACTGAGACACGTGACATCATCCAAATAAATAAAATATTGCTCAATAAATACTTGAACTTAATGAAATTATGAACGAATGAACGAATCTTGAACTTAAACATAATAATTCTGAAATAATTTATAGTTTTAAAATATAATAAACAACACTTTCTCGACGTTTCCTTCGGGACATATTTGCGAAGATATCGCACAATTTTCTGCTAGAATCTCTTGAGACTGAAACATATTATATGAGATTCAAAACAAAAGAATAAAGTAATAAAAAATTTAATATAGTTATATATATTTGCCTACGATACATATGATAAGAATATTTTTTTTAAATTATCATAACACGACATATCCATTACAGTTGATTGTATCTTAAAAGCTAAGTCAATGAAAAATTTATGAAACAATCTGTTTTGTGTAGCTTTACTTTTTTTCCGTAAGCGACGTACGGTACTACAGTACGGTAGTATAAATACTCTTTGTTTCCCCATGAAATTTTTTTGTTGTGTTGCAGAACTCAAAACTGCGCATCATATGTCGTAAATATGAAATATTGTTTTTTTTTTATCTTCACGTCTTATATACGAGGAATATTGCAGGGTAAGCAGAGGGAACTGCAGGAACCATATAAACCTAATCTTAAGACACTCCGTTGCTCAGTCCCTGCATTCTCCGTCCCCGTTTTCAGCCTTTTTTGAGGCATTGCGTGTAAAGTGGCGGACTTCAGCCCCGCGCTTTGCCTAGTTTCCAGAGCGAAAAAAATGGAAATAGAAAAATCCATTTTCCCCGTGTGAGAATCGAACTCTCAAACCGTCGCGTTTACCGTCAGACGCTTACGCCTCTGCGCCACGACGGTCCTCTGAAATATTGTTATTTTGTTTTAATTTCAACATAAAATTAAAATTCTTTTAAACATACATATGAACAGTAAAATGAAAAAGTAAACGATGAATTTTATAGAAAAGATCAAATCCATATTTATTAAAGGTTAGCACGATAACTTACCATATTGCATATGTCCCCAAAACAAGAAAGCTAATACAAGTTAAAAAGCTTTCACAAGTTAAAGTTCAATTTACTTTATAAAATGTAATATTTGTTAAAAACTGAAATATTTGTTTGTGTTATTTCATTTGCAAAAATAAAACTTATTGCCGACTGTGTAGAGTCAGAAAATTGGGTAAATTTTAGAGTTTCCTTCTGGTTTTCTTTTTTTCTCTTTTCTCAGCTTTTCTGACTTTTCGCACGTAAATATCTAGCGTATATTCCTTATTAATATGTTTATATATATATATATATATATATATATATATATATATATATATATATATATATATATATATATATATATATATATATATATATATATATATATATATATATATATATATATATATATATATATATATATATATATATATATATATATATATATATATATATATATATATATATATATATATATATATAAAAAGAAACAAGTTATATTAAATCAACGAGGCTACAATTTAGGTAACGATTGCACAAACGAAAAAAAATCGAAATAGAATAGGAAATTTCAATTAATTTGCTGTCACAAAGGACTCCTCAAGTACAATGTCGATGAAAGTGCGGAAAAAACCGACCGTTTTAAGCAATTGCCAGTTATAGTTTGCCAGTATATATATATATATATATATATATATATATATATATATATATATATATATATATATATATATATATATATATATATATATATATATATATATATATATATATATATATATATATATATATATATATATATATATATATATATATATATATATATATACGTTTTAAGAAATGAAACAAATTATAATATATAATATAATCATATAATCAGTAGAATTATTTAATAAGGTATAAAAATATTTTAATTACTTGTGGAAAAAGAAACAAGTTATATTAAATCAACGAGGCTACAATTTAGATAACGATTGCACAAACGAAAAAAAATCGAAATAGAATAGGAAATTTCAATTAATTTGCTGTCACAAAGGACTCCTCAAGTACAATGTCGATGAAAGTGCGGAAAAAACCGACCGTTTTTAAGCAATTGCCAGTTCCCTGGGGCATTTGGATTTGGGTCTGAAAGGCCTATTTAGACCGTAAGAACTAAACGTTGATAAAATTTTTCAGAAATACATTTATTTGAGTATTATTAATGTAACAAATATACATATATATGTCTATGTAGTGTATTAATTAACAAATGAAACTAATTATAAGTGAATTTATAGGTGAAAGATAATATCAAATTCGCTACAAAAACACACACAAAAACACTACCAAAATTTTCCCTTGAATTTTATGAGTTTAAAAGAAACTCCATAGAGAAGTAGTAATATATAGGACATGCTCGATTATTTTGATCTTTAATGACGGTATTTTGAGACTATTGCGCTAAAAGAATATCACTTATATTCGTTTTCTGATGCAGCTCAAGGTGTGAATCTAGACTTAATCAGCTACCTGTAGCTTAAACATGTGCGTTAAGCTGATTGTCAGTCGCGCGCAGGCTTCCACGCGGGTCGGTCGCGTGGTAGCGTAATGCCGCCCTGAGCGTCCGAACGCACCCGTCCTAATCGCGCCTGTGTCATGTAAGAAAAAGTTCAATAAAAATGGCATACAATTTTTAATTGATTGTCCAAAAAAAACACATGACAAAAAATGCCAAAGCTTCGTTCAAAAAATAGAACGGGACCACCTGTTGCCTGATTTGGAACAGTCCATCGGACAACGTCACAATCTGTTTACAAATGAGGGGCGCCCCCACCCCTGATGACATGACGCAACCGTTTATGAGCGCCCTGCACGTTACTATGGAAAAACAACAACCGTGAAAATTGATTTCCATACTTGCGTCGTTATTCATTTCATGCTATAACAATTCTATTAAAATTTTTAACATAACATTTGAAAACTTGTATGTTACAATCATTGCAAAGTTAATTTCATAGTTGTTAAAGGAGGTTGTATTTATGGGGGAATTAGCGGAACGAGTTCCAGAGACCATTGTTAGTGTAACTACAAAGAGTTTGTTCATTATAACAGCTATAACGATCTGAGGTACAATCGCTCGCTCCCATATAGTCTGCCGCGAGCAAATTGCAAATCAAGTCCAGTAATTATGTTTTGAGGTCGTTTATATACACATTAAGTGTAATGATTACTTTCTAGGTCACTTTGAGTTTAATAGATAGTAAAAAAAATGAATATTTGCGCGAATGTCCTAAGGCGTCATGTGAATATAAATCAGAACATAACATTAATGATATTCTCACATTCGATTATTACTTGCAGGGCTTTTTTTCGTTAAATTTTAATGCCAGAATTTCATTTCATTTAAATTCTTTCAGAAACATTTATTATTACATTTTTATTAATGTAAAAATATACATACTATAAATATATAATGTCGAAATTAATGAAAAAAACTTGGATACGAAATAAAAGTACACATTAAAGAAAAAAATTCGATCGATTGACGTAAACGCACGCGCCTCTACATTATCTTAATTGCATGTTGTGTTAATCGTAGCGCTATAAATGTTGCACAATCTGATTAGGAATAACATTCGTATTAATGGGATTATTGAATTAATAAATATCGTTTATTTGGTACAAATTATGCCATAAAACTTCCATTGATAATAAATGATAAAAATAAAAATTGTATAGTAGTTTGTAGCAAGCAGCGCACAGCAGTGGTCCCGTCAGGAAATAGAACAATTTGGCTCGTGTTACAGTTAAAACGTAAATCAGTGAACAAATGAAAACGTTTTGCGTGTTAATGATTGTGATGACTTGGACATATAAACAAAAACAAGTGTTTAAGTGATTTGCTGTGAACGTTCTTTTGAAATTGGAGATAAACTTATTTGTCTAGAGGTAGCGTAGGATGAGATGATGAGGCGTGGCAAAGCATTGTTGGAGGGCAGCCGGCAGGGTTCAATAGACGGTAACAGTAATCTGGCTAATGATAAAGAATTAGTGCACAAGTGCCATAGTGACCCAGGTGGTGGTAGAGCTTTGGGTGCAGCTCCTAGGACGCACAGACACAGATCTGTGTCAGGCGCTTTAAGGAAATGTGTCCTAACTCTAGACGGCTACTCGTATGTCATAGGTATGTTGTTTATGACACAGCCAGTGCACTGTATGCATGTGTAATGTAATCTATATAGGAATGATATATGAATGCTTTTATGTAAATGTTTTTTGGCAATTTTCATCGCTTCATGTGCTATATTCAGTTTTATTATATTTATTCATAATACTTCTTTGAAAACGTGAAACTAATATTTAAGGATATAATTGGGTAGAGTATAATTATAATATTTTTTACTTTATCAGATTATGCTATAATATTGCTGCTCAGCTAATTATAAGCCATTTTATATTTAGATTTTGTAATATGCTAGGCAAGATACTTATGAAGTGTCAAAAATTTTTTTGAAACATAACTAACATCAATAAAAACCAACCCAATTTTCTTCTTAAACACCGTGAAATTTCTTCTGTAAGCTTCTCCGATCACAATCGTAACTCTAAAAGAAACTCAATAGAAACTGTACTTGGTAAAAATATTGCTTCGATAGTAGCCATAAAATTTATTTTTAGCGGAAATATTAATACGAGTACTTGAGAACTGTGACACATTTCATTGTGTTCCGATAACTATTGTTACAAGTTGAAGTAAGTCCATATGGTACAAAAGTTTCATTTGATATATTTACTGTAGTCTTTTCATAATACTTGTTTATAAATTTGCGTTGCGAGTTTGGTCTCTGGTAAAAGAAAGAACGGTGTTAAGTTACGTTACTTATTATAAGTACTGGACAACAGAGTGTCTTAACGTTATTACACGCCTGTAAAATTAAGGAAAATTTTAGTGTTAATAATGTTTATAATCCTGGAAAAAAAAGCTTGATCTCATACATAGAACGTATACAAGAATTAATGTATGGTGAGCTTTCTTCAATATTCAAATTTTTAACACAGGAAATTTTCTCTTAGAGCGTTAAAAGTACTTACATGATACTAGTATATTTTGTTTAATTACATGGTACATACAAATATTATAAGCCAATATTTAATCAATCAAGCAATTATATTTTAACTAGGAATATTAATTAGATTGTTTAGATGAAACCTCCAATTTTAGGCTAATATTACTTGCTAATTTGGTAAGCTCATTATATTCACACATCTTTCATATTTAGCGTAAGAAGCTATGAAATCCTAATTATAAATATGATGAAGTTTGAGTTTTAATGCTGATTCCGGCTGGACAAAACTTGGTATTAAGACTTTTTGTATCATTTCCCCCCTCAAACATTAAAGTGTAGAATCCGTTTAATCAATTATCATTTGAAATATTTAAGACAAAACATCGGCTATATTTTTACCAATCCTTTTCGAGATCTTTTAATAATCTTTTGGTCCTAGAATTAATTTCTAGGTCGAAAATTCATTTCTCTTTGTGTCTGTAAATGAAACGCTTATTTTTTTAGCTTCACACTTTATCTTGCACAGGACAGAGTTGGTAGACGGAACCAGAAACCAGGAACCATAGGAACCTAGTGTTTAGAAACTCGTTTCCCTGCTTTCCACCTCACTTTGTTAATAGGATAATAATATCCTATTAACAAAGTGAGGTGGAAAGCAGGGAAACGAGTTTATGTACCAATATATTGAATGAGATTTGAACCCGTAGCCATAGATATTCACATTTAGTTTTATACTGGGACTACATTACAAACGTTTTCTTTTTAAAATTCTATGCAAAATTTCAGAATTTTTTATATCCTTTTCTAGCAAAAATATATTTGCAGGGTAACCAGAACCGGTGTTAGATTAAAAGTTCTCTTTTACTTATTTTTGTGCACGGAAGTGAACTATCAGCGGCACGCTTGTGACTCAAGTTGTAAAGCTTATAAAATTATTTTAAGCTGTAATTATTACCATAGCAATTAAAAAGCTCCTAGTTTTTGTCGTATTTTTTATGAAATAGAAAATTAAAATTGCCTTGAGTTTGAGATCTTCTTAAAAATATATTATGGGTTTGATTTCCACTCAGTGGAATAGGTTGTTGGCATTTTCTGTACTGTAGCTGTACATGGTACAGTCATTAATTTGCCTGTAATGTACGTGAACAATTTAACATATTTCTCCTGAGGTACCTTTTCTACGGTTCTACTAATATTGGCTCAGTCTGAACCAATATTAAACTGTACATAGCTGGGTAAGCTTTCCTTTCTCTAAACCTAGTGCTTACTCTATATCTAGTACTCGCTCTCGACTCTCCGCTATCCGTTTGAATTTGAGCCCATAATATGTAACATATTCATAATCAGATGCTATAACTCTGCACTTCGATTACCTCACAAAATATATAGAGTATATGATGAATGTCATTTTAAGCGTTTGAATTTGAGCATTTGAATTTTGCTTCAGACCTGGATTAATATAGTATATTTTTTATTTTTTTAATATTAGTAGTTTATCAAGAACAAAGATTTTAATTGTACAGCAATACAGCTGCTAATTAAAATTAAATCATTTTTTATTATAACTTGCTTATCCCCTGGCTTCACTCCTTTTCCTCATAAATGAAAATAAATTAAAGATATATGTATGTATCTCTACTAAGTGTCTAAGTGTCTGAGATTACTCTTGCCTTAGGTACAACACCACAGTAGCACCTATAAAATTTTGATATATACGAACTATCATACGAGAAATCATTTTCAATACAAACCAGTAAGTTCCTCGGGTGAGCGCTTTGCCCCAAACACTCTCTCCAGCTTAATAATAATTAATATGGAAGCTTCAATTTACCACTTCTTTTTCTTTGGCGGTTGAGGAATTTTCCCTCGCTGATAATAGGAACCAACAATCAATATCTAACCAAATATTACTAAATTGTGCTACTTTTGTCTTTTTTTATCTGGAGTTGATTACCGGGATTTGTCGATTAAATTCCAACTTTACATCCTAGGTCTAGTCGAGATCATAAGTCTATGATCTCGACTGGACCGACTCGTATTCTGTATCACTAAATCTAATAGCAAAATAATTAGTTGTAAATATTAATAACTATTAATAAAATGAAAGTACACAAAAATTACTCTTAAAAGTCATTTTACTAAAAATATTCTCCAGGGACATAATATATGGCAAGATCTTTTCTTTGCTTATATTTACATATATATTATCAAGGGGTACAAGATGGTCGATATAATGTCTTGTTCAATTAAGTAACCCTTAAATGGCTAATCATGGTACAATGTGATCTTCACAATTTTATTAGGGGTCGTAGGCTTAAATACTTCTGAACGTGTTAACGATTAACCATAAAAGGTTTACGATAACTAAAATAACAAACTGTCGTCGAGGTAATGTGTCATTATAAATTTCTCAACTTTTGATGTTCACTTGATATTAAATAACGTTTAAATAAGAAAATGTTACATGTTTTTTACATCTTCATGCTTTATCCCGCACATGGCAGGGTAGGCAGAGAGAACAGCAGGTATCATTGGAACCAAGTATCAAGACACTCCGTTGCTTAGACCTCGCTTTCTCCGTCAATATATGTAATATTTTTGCTTTATATATTGTGTTCAATAATTGGTAAAAGAGGTAAAGGCTATCGAAAATTCAGGAGGTAGAGCACGTGAAAAGCGTGAGATCCCCCGATAAGCGTGTATGAAGAGGATAATGTCAGTAGACGAGGAAAAGAAAGAGGTAGGCAGAGACTGCAGCATCAGTCCGTCCTCTTTGACTACTCTAGGTTATGTATCTATGTATATTTAAAATTTACTTAGTACTTACTTAGTAAGATATATTTTAACTGTTGTAATACTTTACTTACTTGATATATTGCAAAACCTATAATAAAGTTATTTAATGACACCTACGGTCATTATTAATCAAATTATACTCTAAATTTAAAAGAAGAATGAATGAATATAATGCAATAATATGCTAAAACTACCTTCGCGATAAGTATAGTTTCATTTAAATTCCAACATAATTTTATTGTATTTTTATGTAAAGTACAAATGTTATCGCTTGGTAAAGAGAAGTGCAGCCTTGAATTTGTCTACTCAATAGAAAATATCTAAATACTGGTAAAATAAAATTAAGTATATTTAAAATGGTTCTTGAGTTATGTATAGGCTCTAAGTACGTTATATTGTGTTAACTTCTGTAAGTTCCAAGTTCAAAACCATTTGGATTTTTTTCTTAGTGTAACACTTTTTATGCATATAGCAGCGTAATCAGAAAGAACTTAGTGTTAAGACACTCCGTTCTATTTTCCTGATTTTTACTATACGATTTTGAGTGGCGAAGGCCCCGACGAAAGTGGAAGAAGAACGCCGTGTATTGTCTTACCAGCGTGAAAAAATTAAAGCACTACTTTATTTTGAGTGAGAATCAAACCTATATTTATCACGATTACAGTGAGACACTGTGCCTCTGTGCCATAACGGCTTTAGAGCCGTTAAATGATTAGTCATTTAGTATTAATAAGCCCAAATATCGGCAAAATGATAAATATTACGTTCAGCAAATGAAAAATACCAATATCAAATTAAATTCTCTCATATGTTTATTAAAAAAATCGACGATTGTTTCATGTTTACAGGAAAACTTTTGTTTGCTACAAACAGCCTTTTGTACTCATATTGACGCACCCAAAGTAATTTAGAGTAGCGAAATGTAAATGAAATTCGAACGTTCCTCGGCAATAAAAAAAGAAATTTTCATACAGTAATATGAATTTTACTGTAGTCGCTAGCGATCGTGAATAAATAAATCGTGTATACCTTTTGATATATTTCAACTGTACAACTTACTGTAACGTCATGGCGACGACGGCAGAGGTGCAACTTTTACCTGTACACGCGACGTATAGGTTCGCTTACCACTCGTGGAAGATAAATTATTTCATTTCGATCTTCTCTGCTCTGGCAGGCCATGCTTGCCTAACTAGTAGTGGCCTAGTTAGTCAAACATGGTAATAAGTTTCGCCACTTAACACGTAATGCCTTTTAAGATAGAAAGCTAAAGTCTGAACACTATGTTCTCACAGTTCTAAACTTATAGTAATACTAGCTAGTCTGGCATACGTTGTGGTACTCAAAAAAGCATTGGCATTGCTTTATTCAAGAATAACGTATAGCAAAGTTTAATATTGATATTTGAATATTCATTGAGGTATTGAAATAAATTTCGCTTAAAGGCTTTTGAGGCTTACGATATTATATCGCAAACAAGTAATATTCAAAATTATAATCTTAATACCAATCTTAAAATGCTCTTAAATAATATTTAACATATTTCTGTTTTATTTTAACACTGAATTGTAATTTAAAATTATGTTATCGAGTTTAGATAACAATTTAATAAAACGCTTTATCCCGCACAAAGCAGGGTAAACAGGGCAAACGAAATACAAAAGCTAATGTAATGGGAATCTTTTATACTTTTGTAAAAAAAACGTCCGACGTCATTCATGTAACATTACTGTGTAACATTTGTAAAAATTTAACTCATCTCACTCACTCAACGCGCAAAAACAACTTAAATACTTAAAAAATATATATTTTTCATTTTTTTTACTTCACGCTTTATCCCGCATATTGCAGAGCAGGCAGAGGGAACTGCAGGAACAATATGAACCTAGTGTTAAGACACTCCGTTGCTTAGTCCCTGCTTTCTTCGTCCCCGCTCATGTACTCATTTTTATTATCTATAGATAATAAGTAGCTAGTTTATCTCTATGCATATATTAATATTTTCAACCTTTTCTTTATTAATTACTAGCATAGTACATTATAAAAGCTGAGCCAAATTATACCACACACATAATTCACGATTAATTATTTACCGATTACAACATGAAAATTAAATTTTCAAATAGGAATATTCCAAAAGTCTTCACATTTGTACGCTAATATTAAATGTTAATACATTAACAAAGGAGTTATTGATGTGCCCGGAGCGGTTGCGTAATCACGAAAATGAGCCGATCCTCGAACATTTTCGTTATCTATAATAATAATTTATTATTTTGATATTTAGTTTAGACGAGTTTAAAATAAACAAGTGTAAAAGTTAGAAATTCGAAACACCTCAGGTAAATTTTATAATTTTTGTTATAATCCTTTATTAAAGTTATATCAATGTTAAAAAGGATTGTATTAAGAACGACAGTACCAGCTGTCAAAGTTGTCCTTTGCTACTTTCCTCCTGAATTTGAAGCATGTATGTCAAGTGTTTTATTACATAAAAGCAATATACTATATTCTTAATATGTTTTTTAATTAAAAATATATATAAATGTATACTAGTATGGTGCTTATTTCTTTACGGTACTATATGATTAAATGTGCTATTGTGATGCCAAAACTACAATTTTCATTTACTATAAATCTATTTCACATAACTTTGGTCAAACTATAATAATATTTAATAAAAAACAAAATATATGCAAAATCTTCTCATCCCATTATGTAGTGGATATTAGTGTTAAATTACTCTGTTTTCTGTATTCTGTCCAGTTTTTAAGTTATTGTGTTTAGTGGCCGATCTCGAAATCCGAACCCACAATCACATTAACAGTCAGATGCTGTACCGCTGAGCTATGACGGCATCGACATATGTTTTTATTACTATGTTATATTCTTGTACGAGAACGCGGAAACTATTGTACGCGAGTCCTACAAACTACAAAGCATGCGCTTTGTATTCACAGTGATGTTAAACATTACGTTGGTGATAATAAATCGATGACGTACATCTAATATATTTGTGACAGCTGCTTAAATATATATATATATATATATATATATATATATATATATATATATATATATATATATATATATATATATATATATATATATATATATATATATATATATATATATATATATATATATATATATATATATATATATATATATATATATATATATATATATATATATATATATATATATATATATATATATATATATATATATATATATATATATATATATATATATATATATATATATATATATATATATATATATATATATATATATATATATATATATATATGTGAATTTAAAAACCTACAGAAGGCCTATTGTCTCTCAGTTTTTTAAGTTGTTTCTTTTCCGCTTGTTAACAGCATAAATACTGACTTTATTCGTAGAAACATAAATATCGTAACAATATATTTTCACGAATTTACTTAGAACCAATAACATAAATCAATTATTAACTATTACTTCAAAATAAGAAAAAAAAAACAAAGAAGTTTTAAAATAGCTTAGCAAACAACAATGAAACATAATAAATTACTATAGATAGTATAAAAACAAGTTTATGACAAAGCTTTTGTCATAATTAAGCTATCGGAATCTATAATGACTGATCTGTATATCAGAGTTGTGACGTCATCGTGTTATCACAGCACCGTGATTATACTATCAGATAACTGTGATGTAGCATTAATCGAGGGTGTTTGCGGGTTTGCTTAACACATGGCCTAGAGCTAGTGACAGTGACAGGTATGATTAGTAAGCAAAAATATTCTAAGGACAAGTATTAAATATTTAACAGTAATTTTTATAGTAGCACAATTTCGTGTCTATTTTTCAAATTTTTATATTAATATTTACATGAAAATATATGTTTTACAGAAGGACTATCTATTTTTTTCATGTCTTCACGCGTTATCCCGCATATAGCAGGGTAGGCAAAGGGAACTACAGTTACCATAGGAACCCAGTGTTAAGACACTCTGTTGCTTAGTCCCTGCATTCTCCGTCCCCGCTTTTCGCCTTTTTCGAGGCATTGCGTGTTGAGTGGCACAATTCAACGCCGTGCTTTGCCTAGTTTCCAGAGCGAATATAAAGAAAATAGAAAAATCCGCCTTCTGGTGGAATATCACTATTTTTTATTCATTGTGATATAATTTGTGCTGTAAAAATTTAAGATCAATCGCGCGCTAGACTTTATGAAATGTATATTGTAAATATTATCATACTAAATATTTTTTGACGTACTTCAAATAGCTTGCAATACGACAACAAGGTCTAATAAACGCACATTAGCAAAAAAAATACAGTACCTTATCGTTCTCAATGAAGCAAACCAACCCAAAATATATATAGAAGTCGTTATTATATCGGTCGGTCGATCGCTATTTTATATTAAGTACCTCCAAAGTGTGTAACTTCAGAATGGATGTAATTAAATAAATGATTGATGATTATTATTATTAGTGAATGAATAGTTTGAAGAATGAATAGGACCATCGTGGCGCAGAGGCGCAACGTCTGCCTGTAACGCGACGGTTTCTGGGTTCGATCCTCAGTCGGAGAAGGTGGATTTTTCTATTTCCATTTTCTTCGCTCTGGCAACTAAGGCAAAGCGCGGCGTTGAGTTCCGCTCAACACGCAATGCCTCAAAAAGGGCGGAAAGCGGGGACGGAGAAAGCAGGGACTGAGCAACGGAGTGTCTTAACACTAGGTTTCCACGGTCCCTGCAGTTCCCTCTGCCTACCCTGCCATGTGCGGGATAAAACGTGAAGCTAAAAAAAAAAGAATACTTTTCTACATATTATGTGTGTAGATAAAAAAATAAATTTGTTTTTTTTTTTTAATTATATCTTACAACAATTTAATGTATTATAAATAATAATTCTAAGATTACCTGTATCATAAATAATATTATAGATTTATCACTGGGTTAGAAGGACCGTCGTGGCACAGTGGCGCCTGCCTGCAACGCGACGGTCTGTTAATTTGATTCCCACTCAGACAAGATGGATGTTTTTCAATTCCTTTTACTTCCCTCTGGCAATTAGACAAAATGCGGCGTTTAGTTCAGCCACTCAACACATAATGCCCAAGACTGAAAGAGGGAACGGAGCGTTTTCTTTAGCTTACTCTTACCCGAGATTGATAAAGTGTAAAGCTAATAATAATAATCTCTAAATACAAAATAATATACAATCTGCAACAGATTGTAAATATGAACGTTGTATCGATACCACCTGCGGATTCTCATTAAATCGAATCAGATGTTATCAAGATACACGTGTGTTAGATGAGGTGTAACTAACTAGGAAAAATCTTTTAATATACAAGGAAAACGTTCCTTAACAAGTTTTTATGCTTTATACAAAGACTTATGAAGTATTTTTAGAAAATGTTATATATTTCAACGTAGTAGAATTGAAACCTCCACCTACATATTATATAAATAAAATCTATACAATTGAAGACCGTTGTGTCTTAGATGAATAGCGTCTGCCTATAAATGTGAAGATTTGTGGTTTCATTCCTGTGAGGAGAAGATTTTAATTTCCATTTTCTTCGCTCAGGCAATTAGGCAAATCGCAACATTGAATTCCGCCACTCAACACGCAATGCCTCGAAAAAGGAGGAAAGCGGAGAACGGAGTCTTACCACTAAGTTCCCACGGTTCCTGCGGTTCCCTCTGCATATAAAGCGTGAAGCAGAAAAAATCTATACAATTTTCCGTATTTAAGTTGACCTAATGAATAAAATTGTATGTGACAGTTATCATGAAAATGTACGTTAACTTATTTAATTTGCTTCATAATTATAATGAAGCTAAATATATATCAAGCGACACATATCTCAAACTACATATTATTAGAGCTTTATACGTACGAAGGTAAGAATTATGTTGACACACGTAACAAACGTGTGTTCGCTAATAGCCACCGTGCCTTATATGGAAACGTTCGTGATAACAATGTGCTTATAAAATAGCTGCGCGACTTAGTCTTTGTTAGTGCAAATTATTTTAAAATTACTTTGTAGAATAAAAAAAGCAGGAACTAAGCAACGGAGTGTCTTAACACTAGGTTCGTATAGTTCCTGCAGTTCCCTCTGCCTACCCTGCCATGTGCGGAATAAAGCGTGAACCTATATAATGAGTAAAAAACCGAGTGGTTTTATATTTTTACTTTTTTTATGTCATACACTAACAGATTACTTGTTGTTATATGTCTCTCAATTAACCTTTACATTTTTGTCGTCTCAAATATTCAAAATCAAAGTTTTTTTGCTTACAAAACATAGTGTCAAGTATATTTCGTTATTTTTAGAAAAAAAAATAAAGTACAATTTTTAAATTCTTATATAAAAGTATAACACGTAAAACAATTTAAATACTGTCCAATAATATTCGACGGGCGACAGCTAGCATATGCATATTCACACATACATATACACACACATATACACACACATATGCATTATGCATATGCAATTTCAATATTCTTACCGTAACACGTATTAATCAGTAGGTAATTAGTCGGCTAACGTAACATTACCGTTTATTTACGTCAGTCATAATATATTGTGTGTAAATCGCTATTGATATGCTTATCATAGCCTCTATTGTACTTTGAATTTGTTTTAAGATCTATTATGTATACTTTAAAATATGTGACAGGAGTAAAGTTGTCAATTTAATAAGCTTCAGAAATTGTATTTATTTTTTTAAACTATATCGCCCTCATTAGACGAAGTGCGGCGTTAAGTTGTGCCATTCAATACACGTCTCTTATATATCTTAAATTGTGAAGTAATGTGTATATTAATAGGTACTAGGTGCTTTCCTACACCTACTCATATATTTTTATATCCTCGTTGAAGTAGTTGATCCTGTTGATTCTATGGTTTTTCTCGGTATCACCAATTATCTTTAAATTACAGTGAGGAAAATGCTTTGTAAATGTCGTCACTAAGCATTCGACTAGAACTCGGTTTAAAAGTTGAATAAGAATATTTTGAAATTGCGTTCCTGCTCCATGTGCTGTTAAAAATCTTAATTTTTGATAAAAATTTCATAAAAAGTATAATTATTTTATAATTTAAACGTTCCAATAAAAAATAATCTTATATTTCGATATCTTGTGAATACAATTCGTTTAATGTGCAGTATTATATGTATGTATTACATTTAAATCAATGTAAAAAATACCTTAATCTATCGATCTCGTGTTAATTACTTTAAAAGAGTAAATACATACCATACATATATTAAACTCTCAATATTGGCATTTAATTTGGTCATATTTATTAACATTAACATATTAAATTATTGCAAATATTTTAATTTTGAACATTTCGTATCATAATTATAATAATACTACACAAGGTTATACACAAAAATTTTTAGGTCATTTTTTTCTACAAACACATTAAATATATATAGTAATGAAATATAAGAATTATATGCTTTAAAGTTCATATGTATATATTTTAAGTATATATAAGCTACTCAACACGCAATGCCTCGAATAAGGCGGAAAGGGGGGACGGAGAAAGCAGGAACTAAGCAACGGAGTGTCCTAACACTAGGTTCCTATGGTTCCTGCAGTTCTCTCTGTCTACCCTGCCATGTGCGAGATAAAAGCGTGATGCTTAAAAAAACAAAAGCTACACTCCTTAATTTGTACACAGAAGGGTACGCAGAATAATCTAGTGCCAAGACACTCCGTTTTTCGACAAAATTCGAGAAATTGTCTATTGTGTCACAGAATTTAATACCACTCCTTACATTGCCGAGTGATAATAAAGCCAATATAGGTTTTACCATCAAAGTTATAATAATAACAATAATTAGATTAAGCTACTCCATATTTGTTACTTTATTTTTTCCTTTCCTCATGTTAGGTTGCGGCTCGGAGTCACTCATGAAAAAGTGTAACGCCCGGTAACGTTACGATGAGTCACCGAATCGGAAAATGTGGAGTGCTTAGATTCGTCATTTACAAGGGTGACATTTGCATGACTGACGTTACTTGCTTCACCGCTAATACTAGCTTCAAGTTTATACTCGTTCGTGCAAGTTGATTCTAGTATACCGATTCTTCTGTGTGGTGATTTTAACAAAAACGTAAAGTCTGACAACTCGTTTCTTAATTTCATGAAATATGCGTATAATCTTGATTGCGTATCAAACGTTTCTAAGTCAACTACGTTAAAAGGAACAACCATCGACTTGACTTTCGCAAGACACATTACAGCAGACAAACTTCCTTTCATTTCATATTTCTCCTATCATCGTCCTATCCTCAACAAAATCACTCAAATAGGAATTAGTTAAGTTTAAGTTTACATGTACAATGTTTTAGTAAACAAAATATATTTTCTATAGTTAAAATTTGTGCAATTCTTATTTTCATTCAATTCCTTGTTCCTATTGTGCAATTTAATAATATTCATATCAATAAATATTCTACCGAGTAAAAGACGTAGTCACGTAAAATCTTCGCCCGTAAAACCGACTTTACAGGCAACAATTATTTTTTATATTAGATTAATTTTCTTAAAGATACGAAAATATATATAGATAAAAAATCTTGATTTCCATTTAAAGTTCTATTTAAGCTCCAAAACTATTTAAGGATGTATAAATAAAGGAAAGCTTGTCATTCTGACAATGCTATTATCAATATAATCTACATGGGCAACAAAGTTCAATAGATATTAATATTTCAGTCCAGAGACCGAATTTACATAAACGAAAACGTTTTCCAAACATATCCACTCGCTATTCATTATTCGGTGGCTCACCTCTCGGTGACATTTCCCTCCCTGGTTTTAGGTCAGAGGCAGATAGTAAATAGTTTCTGTTGCAAATGCTGATTTAATCCGTTGGACTGAGCTTTTTTTGGAGCTTTATTTTGTGAGAGTAAAATAAAGCTTTAAGCTTAAGGTAGATTTACTTTTTATATATATAAGATTAGATTTTTTTTATGTTTATAAATTAAACGAATTATAATTATATATAACCAGTTTCTTCAGTTTTCATCTTATTATAAATATATTTCTTTTTATTTACTACCTAGGTGGGTACATACAATATATATAGGTTTACATTGTTTCTGAGCTGCTCTGCGTATTTAATTGTAAAATATTTTTCAAAAAAGTTTAAAATTACAAAAAGTGAAATAATATTGTGTGAATTAACATTAGAAGTGTTCAATATAAATATAAAAACTCAAAGGCTACGGGAAACTGGAACAAATAAAAGTGTAATAGTGAAGTGATAAAAACAACAGAAACAGTTCGTTTTGTTATTTTCTATACTAATTAAAGTTATTGTTACTATTTACTAAAACAGAAAAGTGAAAACAAAGAAGGAAATTGTACAGTTATAAATAATAAATTTACTTTGTTTATAATAGAAGTATATAAATCGTCGGTATATCATGATTACGATTTTTATGGCTACCTGATTGCATTGCTTCGAAGAATTATAAAAATTTCAATAAGTAACATAATTAGAACGCTTGAGTTATATAAGCATTGGTGTAATGAAATCACTATAAGAATTAGTTTAGGAATGCGTTGAGTGTTGAGAGTTCTAATCCACGGTGAACCACAGAAGTTCTTTTTTCTATTTGTCTATATTTTTTTTTTTTAATTTTTTTTATTTTATTTTATTTTTTTTTTTTTTTTTTTTAAATAATAATTTATAAATATTAATTATAAATGGAAAACGTAACAATTAGAAAACTTCGAAAAAATTATGATTCTGATTCTGATATATCATACACGTCTTCTTCTCCTCAAGAATCCTTTGTCCGTTCAGTAAAGATCACGACTTCTAAAAATTTGACAAAATCAGAGATGGACGAGTATCTCTTAGATGATCTTAAGCAACAAGTAGAAGACTTAAAAAAGGAACTTCAAAATATAAAGGCTGAAAACAGCAAACTAAAAAAAATTATTGAGGATCATTATGGTACTAACACACAATCGTATAAATCTCCATTACAATTAGCCAAGATACAATGTAAGGTTGCAAATAAGTTCTTTTCAACACCACGGCACAGACATGTAATAAATCAAATACCGAGATTTTCTTGCTATTTTCCTATTACAAATAACAAAAGTTATGTCAGCATGCCAAAAAGACTTTTTCAAACGCCAGTAGCAAAAACAATATGTAACCAAAAACTTACTGAAAATAATAACAAAGAGTTGGATCTAGCAACGATTGTGTCAGATACGAATGTGGAAAATAATAATGACAAAGTATGTACTTTTCACAACGAGATATTGGAGGCGCAGTCAACTTGCAAAAAATGTAATATTTCTAACAAGACCGATAACAAAGAAATGAACAAGGCGAAAATTATAATTCTCGGTGATGAACAAGTGCAAGGATTTTCAACAAAATTGAGAAATTATCGAAGCCAAATAGAAAACGATATCTATACCATATCATCTTGGGTAAAACCATATGCGTCCTGTGAACAGGTCCTTAGTAGTTGCGATAATATATTGCAAAATTTGTGTAAGGAGGATATTATTGTATTAGCAGTTGGTTCAAACGACAAAAATCCTTACATTGTCTTTTCAGAGTTATGTCATGCATTGCACAAGTTAAAAAAATATCACGTTTTTGTATTAAATGTAAATCGTAATTCGCGCTTAAATGAAAATTTGTTAAATAATAACATAAAGTTAATTGTGCAAAATTTTATGAATTGTAAATTTATTGAATCTCCTAGTTACAATAAACAAATATTATATAATTTCGAAGATCTTATGTCATGGCTCTGTTTTAAAATAAGTGTGGAAATTGATTATATTCATTACAAAAATACTTACATAAATAAACCCTTAAATTTTTACTCTAAAAAAAACATAACATTAAAAAATAATAATAAGGATAAAAATAATAAAAAAATATTGCCGAAAAAAGGTACAATTCCATTTTATTTTAATAAAAGTTCACAACAAATTAAAAACCACAATACATGCAATAAAAATATAGAACTAAAAAAACCACAAAAAGGAACAATACCTTACCTGTTTGAGCAATTAAAGAAAAATAAAATTAATAAAAATACAAAAACGCAAACTAATGCTACAGATTTTTTTCGTTTCTCAACACAATAGCTTAATTATTCTGCATCAAAATATAGCTGGTGCCTTACACAAACAAGATTTTATTGAAATTGCATTAAGTGAGCTTGAAAATAAAATAGGTGCTATAGATATTATATGTTTGACCGAAACATTCTTAAAGAAAGGACATGAGTCAAATTTTAGAATTAAAAACTATAAATTAGCAAATTATTTTTCGCGTCCTAATGTAAAAAGAGGAGGTTCCTGTATATTATTAAAAAATAATCTTGATTTCTTGCCAATTCATGTCCCTAACATTATATATGAATTTGAAGCATGTGCCATAGAATTATCACAATATAATCTTATAGTAATTTGTATATATAGAACGCCAGGATCAAATGTTAATATCTTTTTTCGAGAATTGGAATTAATTATAAACAAATATAATAGGAATTTAAAAAAACAGATAGTTATTTGTGGGGATTGGAATATTGACATTATGAAAAAGACAAAATTGTCGAATCAATTAATATCAATACTGAACAATCACAATTTTAAAAACCATATAGCTAAACCGACAAGAAAAGAATCATGTCTTGATTTAATAGTAAGTAATTTAGAAACCAATGTTGACTCAAATCTTTACTATTTAGCTTTATCTGATCACGAAACTGCTCAAGTTATTAAGTTTGAGGTAAAAATTAAGAATGAAATAAAACATGATTATAAATTTTGGTTTGAAGAAAGAAGAGATTATGGAAGGGGCAACATAAAAAAATTTTTAGATGCAATGTCTGCTTTATCTTTCAATGAAATTTATATCGAAAATGATACAGAAAGGGCATTTAATATTTTTTATGACACTACAATTCTTTTTTATAATTTATGTTTCCCCAAAATATACGTAAAAATTTCAAACAAAAAATATCAGAATAAATGGCTTACCAGTAGTCTTCGTCGTTGTTGCGTTAAGAAGCGTTTTTTGTATCTTAAATATATTTCGTGTAAGAGCAATAAAAGAAATAATAAGAATAACTATCGGAAATACTCAACAATTTTAAAAAAATGTATTCAAAATGCACAACGTATAGACAATAATCGAAATATAAGTAAAGCTAAAAATAAGTGTAAATCAGCATGGCAAATCATCAAAAATAATTTCAAACTTGACAATAAATGTAAAACAATACAGAAAATAAAATATAATAATAAAGATTATACAAATCCGAATCAAATTTGCGAATATTTCAATAGATTTTTCTTAAGCATCGAAAATTCCTTAGCGCCTGAAAGAGCATACTGTTACAATATCCCCTCCAATCCTAAAAGTTTGTTTTTAACCCCACTCAATAATATAGATATTTATAAAATTATTTTATCTTTAAAAAATACGAATGCTACAGGATATGATGAAATAAATACAAAGATTTTAAAATATACTGCTAGTATTATCGCCTCCCCTATTTGTCATATAATAAATTTATCGTTGCAACAAGGACACTTTCCAAATCAACTCAAATACTCTTTAGTGAAGCCTCTTTTCAAAAGGGAGATGCCACAGAAATTAATAATTATAGACCTATCACATTGATTCCAATTATATCTAAAATATTCGAAAAAATCATGTATGATAAAATTTACAATTTTATTGTTTTCAGTAAATTATTAAAATCCGAACAATACGGCTTTAGAAGAAATAATTCTACAACAAATGCATGCTTTTCTCTAGTTAAAAGTATTACTGATTGCATAAATGCGGGTACCATCCCAGTGGCCCTATTTCTTGACATGAGTAAAGCCTTTGATCACGTAAACCATAAAATTTTACTAGATAAACTATATTTTTACGGCATTAGAGGAAATGCAAATAAATGGTTGGAATCATATTTAAAAGATAGGAAACAGTGTGTTGTACTAGATAGTATAGTTAACAAATATAAAATAACTCATAGATCTGATTACACTAATAAGAATATTGGAGTGCCTCAAGGTAGTATATTGGGACCCTTACTATTTATTTTGTATATAAATGATCTTCCTGATCATATAAAGCATGAATGTATTCTTTTTGCTGATGACACGACTATTCTAATTAAATGTCAAAATCATACGAATTTAAAAGAAAAACTAAAATTAGCTCTAGTAAAAGTAATTCATTGGCTTAAAGCAAATAATTTAAAAATCAATTTAAACAAAACAAATTTTATAACATTTCAAACTTATAGAAGTAAATTACAGGCCATTAAAATTAATTTTGACAACACTGATATATTAGAAGCTAATAATACAAAGTTTTTGGGCATAATAATAGATAAATATTGTAACTGGAAGAATCATATTGAAAATTTATGTACCAAGATTGATAAATTTATATATGCATTGAGGCGTATAAGCCAAATAGTTTCTGTTACAGCAGCAATTACAGCTTACCATGGATATGTTGAATCTTTGCTAAGATATGGTATTGTAATATGGGGTAATTCTGTGGACTTGCATGTTGCATTTAAGACACAAAAAAAATGTATAAGAACTATTTATAATATTCATTTCACTGAGAGCTGTAAACCCATATTTAAAAGTCTAAATATATTACCCGTTCCTTGCCTATACATATATGAAATTAGTATATTTGTTCATAAAAATATTTATTTGTTTAAACGAAATTGTGATGTAATGAATACGTGTAGCAAATTTAAGGACAAACTGTATGTTCCAGCTCAACGATTAGCTTTGTTTCACAACAATGTATATTGCATGGCCATACGCATTTACAACCACTTGCCCAGAAATTGTAAAGAATTGTCTCTAAATTTATTTAAGAATTTTTGTTTTAAATTACTGATAGATAAACTGTATTATAGTATAAATGAATTTTTTAACGACAAATTTTAAATTATAAATAATATTGTAATTTTATTTGGATTAATTGACAAATAACTATTTACTTATAATGATGATATTGATAATTATTTATTTAAATTGTAAAACCATAAACTTTATATTTGTAATTGTAGTAAATTCATTAATAGTATTTTTTTTTTTTTTTTTTAGTTTATTAAAAATATTTGCACGCCAAATCGGCAGAATATGTTGGACCACTGAAAATCTATGAAATACCTTTGTTAACCCATATTCGAGCAAATAAACTATTATTATTATTATTATTATTATTATTATATTTAGTGTTATCATAAAAGTATGTAAAATCTATTGTTAAGACACGCCTTTTCCCAACTCCCACTAACTTTTAAACACATTACATGTTTAATTGCGTAACTCAACCCCGTTTTTCACCGAAGAGACAATCGATACCACAATCGTCGCATTTACCGCCAGGCACTGCCGCTGCACATTGGAAAAAGACAATTTCAATTTTCAATTTTCGAGTATGTATAGTACACTATGTTCAATATATTTTAGTTTTAAACCATTTATGTACTTACTGAGGAGGACTGTCGTGGCGCAGAGGCGCAACGTCCACCTGTAACACGACGGTTTCTGGGTTCGATTCTCATTCGGAGAAAATGGATTTTCTTCGCTCTGGATACTAGACAAAGCGTGGCGTTGAGTTCTGCCACTCAACATGCAATGCCTCGAAAAAGGCGGAAAGCGGGGACGGAGAAAGCAGGGACTAATCAACGGAGTGTCTTAACACTAGGTTCCTACGATCCCTGCAGTACCCTCTGCCTACCCTGCCATATGCGGTATAAAGCGTGAAGCTAAAACAATGTGCTTAATTCTCATCGCTTGCGATATATACAATAGCATTCATATATAGCATTGTTATAATCTTCTAAGATTAAAATTGCATTGAAAATCGCGTGTAAGCCTTTATTAAAGTTCAAAGCAGCAAATTAGTACAACTGAATTCTAATAATCCATAATTGAATAGCCATTGAAAGTTTAATAGTAAAATCTCATGTTATAATATCCATTACGTCATTTGGCCGGTGTCAATCAACGCCGCCCTACTTATAGAACTAGACGTTGCCTCGCCATAACTGGTCTAAAGGTGACAAAGATCGCGATTCGTATGTTATATTGAACGACTAATTGAATTATGTAAATTATTGAATTTACGAAAAATATATATTTGTTTTTTTAATTAAATGATTAGATAGTAATAGAAATATGATATAGAGGCCGCCATGACAGTTTTTATGTAAATTCTAGTAAGCGTTTGACTGCAAACGTGATGGTCCTAGGACATAAACTATTTTAACCCTTCTATATACGGAATACTACGTGTAGTTAAAAAAGGAAAAGGTATTATAAATATACATAACTTGACAGGATAAAAGCACTCCAAGCATTTTGTAACTAATTTAAGAGTGAGTTATATTAAACAACTAGACAAGCCTTGTGTTTTATAAGATATTTTAAAGCTTTATCCCGCATACGGCAGGATAAACAATACTTTAAGGACAAAAAGCTCTTTGCATGGGAACCTAACACGTTGCGTGAACCAAGCAAAAAAATTATAATTTCCTGTAATGGATATCGAACCACTGTATTTAACCACACTGAAATATAACCATTGCGTTACGGTGGATTTCAAGTGTAATTTTAAAAACTGCCTCTATAATTGGTTTCAGTAGACTGTTGACTGTAAATGCACTATAACGTACATATTACTTATACTAGACAACTCACACTATACTCATTAAATGTTGAATGAATGAATACACAATGCCTCAAAAGAGGCAGAAAGCAGGGACGGACAAAACAAGGACTAAGCAAAAGAGTGTCTTAACACTAGGTTCTTATGGTCCCTGCAGTTGACAAAAAAACACATTATAATATACAATATGTATATTATGATGTGTTTTGTCTTAATATTCATATATAAATTTAAAATAACTTTATATTTAATATTTTTTATTTTTTATCTAACTGCTCGCCTTTCCGTTTCCCTGGGCTAATTTCCGGAATCAAGATTTATGGAAGTTCCACAAAAAATTGAGGAAATTGTGGGGCAACACATAGCCTTTTATTCCCGAATTCCCACGAGATCGTGATTTACACAGGAAAAGCCTTTAACGCGCGCGAGTAAATTCCACCCATTTAATACTTATGAAATGATTTTTTTTATTTTTTTACTTTTTTTCTTGCATGAAGTGATTTGACAGGGGATAAATGCCATGATCCGTAAGTTTTTTAAAAATCACCAAAAAACTAAACAATTTATTTAGATGCGTTTTTTTTAATAAAAATGATCTAAGAAATGTACCCTTATAAACAGAAATATACACCCTAATAAGGTCGGCATATATTTTCACAATGGTAAATGTCTTTATGATTACTAAGCGGGATTTCTCAGATTTAAAATGAAATAGATATTCGGGGACGGAGAAAGCAGGGACTAAGTAACGGAGTGTCTTAACACTAGGTTCCCACGGTCCCTGCAGTTCCCTCTGCCTACCCTGCCATGTGCAGGATAAAGAGTGAAGCTAAAAAAGAAAAAAAAAAAAAAAGATATTCATGGCAAAGATGATGCAACCCAACAACAGCACATGATCTAATCTGAGAATATGCCTATTGTAAATGGTCGAATATTATTGCACATTTGAGTACTATATAAAGTGTTATTAAGTCGTCGATCGAGTAGAATACAAAACTATAGAGCTCTTAGAGAATTCTCACCGGGAAAATATATTATCAGAAGCATATATAGAGGTTGCTTGTTTATATATAGGCTAACTCCAGGTGATATATTTGAGTTTATAATCAGGCATTATGCAATTGATCTCAAACTTACTATATTATACCTTAAAATTGATAGAAAGAGAAAATAAGAAGAAAGAAGAAAATAAAAAATCGAAAACGGCTTGCTTGCCTTCAATTATAATTCTCAAAGCTTTTAAGGCAACTTTATGTTATATATGTATGTAGCTGTGACATTATGAGTACGCCTGGGTTTTAGCGAAATTATTATAGAGCGTGTGATAAATGATGTATGATGATACAGTGCTTTTTGCATTACCCACAAATAACGTACGAAATGCAAAATTTACTAGAATCGATTTAGTTTTTTAATATACATGATTTTGAGGTTTTTCGATGTAATATTTATATGAAAAGTTGTTTAGTATCGGTTTAGGATCTGCTTAGTATACAATAGATGCTGCTATTTAACCGCCGAACTGTCGTTGCACAAAGGCATGAGTACAAATAGAGGTGCCTTAAAATAATCGTGACGGTTTGTAGGTTTGATTACAATACGGAGAAACGGAGTTGACCCTTGAATTCCACCACTCATCACGTAATGCTTCAAATAGTATATAATGGGGAACAAAATATCTTAACAACGTAAGTCACCTAGTGTTCCTTTTGCCTTTACTGAAAAGAACGAGATACGCCACTCCAAAAGAAATAGAGTTAGTCAAATTTAAAGAGTGTACTCAATGAATTGAAATTCGCATTAAAACTAATCTCATGTGAAACAACTTCCATTAGTTCAAAGCGTGACAAGTTAAAAGAACTCCTTCCCAAATTTTAGTTTAATTAAAGTTTACTTGCAAAGGGCATTGCCAGACTAACGTTATTCTGTTGAAACGGACTAGAACTAATATATACTTAGATATTTTAAGTTTTGGGAGTTCAACGGTTAAATTTTGAGAGTTCAACGGTTTTATTATTATAGTTACTGTTATTTTTACTTAATTATAATATATTTAAAACAGTTGAATGTTTGAAATTTTATTTTATGTATAAAGGGAAGAAAGTTTATATTGTCAGTTACTTTATTAATTATTAGTAAGACAATGATTGTATCTATAATATTTATAATGAAATAGAAATGATTTACAATTTATGCTACGTTTCTTTTTCTCCTTCACCTACATAAATAAAAAAAATCCTGAACTAGAGGAATTTTAACTGCATATTTATAATTAAAGTAATCTTAGTTTTAGTTCTAAAATAATTTTTCAAGTTCTTATAAAATATGAAAAATCATGAATTTCAATGATCTTATTCAATATATATTACAATAATAATTTAATACTTTGTGGAGTTCAATTCAATTCTATTCCCACTCAGGGAGGATGGGTTATATCATTTCCATTTTTCTTACTCTGGCTATAAGGCAAGTGCAGCGTTGAGTCCCGCCATTTAATACGCAATGCCTTTAAAAGTGGAAAGTGAGGAACGGAGTGTCTTAATTTTAGATTTCTACGACATCTGCTCTTCTGCCTACCATGGTATGAAATAAAACGTAAAGTTAAAAAAAATATTACAATACAATCTATGATTACTCACGTCTTTTATCGTTCTTACAAAGGTTGTAGTAACCTTTAAAGTTTATTAGAACTTGTAATCCATTTTTAATCGTTAGGTGAACTATTAATCAAAGTGCTTTCGGCATACTCCAAGGCGCGGTTGTACGGTCAATTGCACTATTACACTAGAAAATTGTACCTCTATTAGATTGATATTGTAAACGAATTTGAATTGTAACTATAGCTTGTAAAGTCTAATTTCGAATGTAGTTTCAGTTTTATTGCTCATATTGACCTGGGCATAAAAGTTATGTTATTTTCATTAATAACACTTTCAAAATATTTTTATTAATAGCATATGACGAAAACGTAGAGAATTATCTACATCAATACTATAAATCTAATAAACTTTGTTTGATTTATTGCGTCAATCATAGGAACTCCTGACTCAAATCGATATTTTTTTCTGTATGACACAATGTATTTATAGCGAATATATTAATCGATATGAAATAGATATCACATATCGATTAATACTGTCATCGTTTCGTTACATGTTGTCACCTTCGAGAACTAGTAATGTGTCACGTGCCATACTCTTTCCGTAGAAGCAGTTAATTAAAAGCTTAATGCTTGTAATTACGTATTCCTTGCAAGTTATATTATTTACATATTATACATACAGCTTGCATTTGAATATAACTAATTACGTATTTTTTTATATTTTCATAATTTACTTTTAAGATTTAGTATTATTACAGACCATCGTGGTGCAGTGGGCTGTGGAACATGATGATGATTCCTACTGAGATCCCTATTTGACGTCTATTTGAGGCAATAAACTGTTTATTTTCTGACTGGTAGAGTTTCGCAGGAGATCGTAGAGTCTTGATAGTAACTTTTTTCTGTCTAATCTCCCTCATGGGGTAGTGTGATTCAAAAATTCATTTTATATTAAAAAAAAGTTAAAAAATTTAATAAAAAACAAAAGAAATAGCAAAAGTATAATATTAATTTCAATGATGTTTTCTCATAGTAGAAACACATAATAATCTATACAAATCAGTATGGACACAAAAAAAGGCCTTAACTGTGTGGTCCAATTTTCATTAGAAACAGTGTATTAATAGCGGAAACCATCGCCTCACAATGCCCTACTAGAGAGTGAAATATTCTCGCGAGTACGATTCACACACACCCTTTTATAAAATCAAAAATCACGTTTTTTTCTTTTATTACTTGCACTTACAAGCATTTTGGAGCACTTTATGACGGCGTGAAATTCAACAGTTGCGCCTCTTAAAATGTATTTTAAAAAAAGATTTATAATAATTATAGGCTACCCGAATCATCAATTCCACACACAACTATCATTATAATATTCTTGGATATAATAATACTTTTTACTTAATAATATATTTTCAACTTTTGCTTACAAATGTTTAATTGGAACGTCAGACATCGCTTGTGGAATTTTGATTTTGATATACATACGTATTGCATCTTGTAGTATAAAGGACTGGTTATTTTGTTAAAAGCTAAAACTGGGAGTTATCAGCTTATTCTTATTTTTGTGTCTGCTTTTTAAATAATTTAGAAATTTTGTACACACAAGCAAAATATTATTGAATATACAATATGTATATTAGATCTAAGACAATTTCAAACTGTAACTTGTGGTTGGGAATATTAGTTTAGTGCAAGTAATATTAACTTCAGAGTTGACTTTAGTTAAATGACCTCAAGGGGTTTAAGAGAACGAAATGGAAAGCTCTGTCAATGACTTTAGTGAACTTAGTGTGACGTCTAATTTAAATATTTTGATTAGTAAATTATATTAATATTATCAAAAATAATAGATTAAAAAAACTAAGACAATAAATTCGCTCGTAAGTATTTGTTAGTGAAATTGTTTTTCTCTCTAATCGAACTGAATTCAGCTTTTTAAATAGAAAATAGAATGAGAAAATAAGCTTTTGCTGTGATATAGATTAAAAATCAAAAGAAAAAAGCACAAGATATAAAATAATTTCTCCTATCGACTTTCATGTTTAAACTGCCACATTATAAAGGTGCGACGCTCACGTAGACTATTGTATATAAAAATTTACTACCTTTCGCTCTCTTAGGAATTCAATTTACAGGAATAATATCTTCTTAGAGTTATATATTCTTTTAGAGTAAAATAGTTTCACTGAATATTTCGTTATATTATGATGGTATATCTAAGTAAATAAACGATAATTTGCTCGAAGACTAGTCTATATATATGTATATATATATATATATATATATATATATATATATATATATATATATATATATATATATTGAACACTGAATATTTCGTTATATTATGATGGTATATCTAAGTAAATAAACGATAATTTGCTCGAAGACTAGTATATATATATATATATGTATATATATATATATATATATATATATATATATATATATATATATATATATATATATATATATATATATATATATATATATATATATATATATATATATATATATATATATATATATATATATATATATATATATATATATATATATATATATATATATATATATATATATATATATATATATATATATATATATATATATATATATATATATATATATATATATATTATATATATATATACAAGTAAACCCACACTTTTCGTCTAGTTAAGTCTAATGAGGTTTATGCAATATCAAACACACGAACGTCAATGTAAATAATCGTATCGCTAGAAATAGATTTGATTGGTCACCATTTGTGGAGGTCAAAACGAAACATATTATATGACTGCATTCAACGCTTTAATTGCCACAAAAAGGTATTAAATTAATATAATTTATATAAGCTCTGCGTATTTATTAATAATATTATAGTCGATTGCTTTATTTAAGTCATTAAGTGGCATTATGCTATATTCTGATAGTATTATGTGTACTCAATTTAAGAAAAATACAGGAATTGCAATATAGGAATTGCAAAAATTTTGATGTATAGGATTTTTTTAAAAAATATTATTTTTTTTTTTTCAAATAAAGCGTCTATAGTGTGTATTGTTGATTTTTGCTGTGAAATTGATTGTTTCATGTCATGCATGCACTTCCACATATATATATTAGAAAGTGCATAAAATATGCATCGAGGTGCAATATGCCCGTATATTTATAGTAACTGTTATTGATTTAATCCACATGTCAAAGTAACGATATATAAATAAATATATATAATTGTTACATAAATATCATAAGCAAGATCAAGTATAATATTAATTACATTTTAAACCATAGACATGTTGATAATTATTAGTAGAGGCGACAAGAATGCGCAGCATGCATTAGTCTAGTCTAACGTCTAACGCGTAGCCACCGATTAATTTATAACTTCTACGTTATAATTAATATCAAGGATCAAAAATAAAAGGAAAACAACACTTTATATTGTTTTTTTAACGTTCACATGGTTTATGCTGTCTGCTTTCCCTTCTCTGAGCAGGACAGAGTGTGAAGCAAAAAAAATTAAAGCTGCACTGAACTCCGTCTTATCAGAGCCGCAAAATAACAATTTATAACTATTTATAAGATACTATAAAGATAAGATCTTAAATTTATAAGTCATTAATTAACATTATAAAGCAATTTCTTTTTGCTTTATCTTAAATTTCTATTAATTTAAGTATAATTTTGTTAGAGCTGTACGCTGTATATTTAGTACTAAAAAGTGACTTTAAAGTGTTTTATTTTTCATGTAACTTCAAGCATTTGGAATATGTCATAAGCCATACACAGCCGTAATTATTTCCAATTAATATGACAATATTAAAGGAACTGTGCTCAACTGGCACCTTCGAAACGCCATCAATAAAAATAAGAGGAAGTGGCGAAACATAGCGCTTGTTGCTGATGGAAATAAAAATAATTCATTGTGTTCGAGTAGGAATCGAACCCACAAACCATCATGTTTGCAGGCAGACGCTGACCCTGTACAGTGGAAGATTATTTACAATGTAATTTCTTTTTATAGCTCTATTCTTTATTCTGCACATAGCACGGTAAGCGGAGGTAAGCGCAAGAACCGTGGAAACCTAGTTTTCAGACACTCCTTTCCCTGATTTCCACCTTTTTGCCTTTGACTGGCTATTTTTATTTGTTAATATAAAGTACTACAATTTCTTATTCTTTCGACAATTTACGTTATGCATAATGCATTTGTACTAAAACGCAAGAGTTCAAGAGTGCTGAGAGAGCATTACAGCTAAAGTGCTTATTTATTCACAACAATGAATACCTACAAAACGAAGGAACGAATTAAAGAATATTGCCATGTAAAAGTAAAGTGATTTTTTTGTCACCTGCGGCTTAACTCGTGGAAGGACATTATTATTTACTTATATGTAATGTACATTGTATTGGTTTATCTTATATTGTAGTCCTTATATTATTCTGATGTACAGCTATATTATTAAAAAGTTTTATCTAAATCCGTTTCGTAATATTTGCGTGAAACCGAAACAAATATATATAATTTCCACTCTTATAATAGGTAAAACTTGCTTTAGACTCACTTTTTCACCGTAAATGCAATGATTGTGAGTATTATCACTAAGGAAACAAAATTTCTATTTTTCATTTTTAAAAGAGGACAGAAAGCGGCGTTGGGCTGCATCGCTTACACAATGTCTCGAAACTTAAAACGAATGCTAACGAAATGGCTTACAACTAGGCTCCCACTAAATAGCAATAGGTTCTAAAAAATATTAGGTTTATATATTAGGTTCGCACAAGAAACTAAGACTACGTTCCCATTTACATTTATTATCAGAGTATTGCAGTTCAGTAGAACATTGTCCATCATTGAATCCGTCAGTTATGACTTTGTTCACTATTCGGGATAATGTATTATTTTGAATACCAAACCGGTGCGAAATTCGCTATTTTACTCATTTTTCCCACCCTTTATGTATAGTATACAAGCAAAATACAGTATCCTGTCTTTTAGATGTGAAAAAACCCACTTAAAACTAATTTTGTATTGAATTATCAAAACTGTACTACAATTATACTTATTAATAAACCGGCTGTGTATAAATAACGAAAATTCATTTTAAAAAGGAAACACCTTCATACATTCCAGATACAAAGTTTTTAACGCGAATACTTACAAAATATTATTTTGCTAGCAAACGCATGTTCACACGTAAACATGTTGCCCGTTGATCGTCAACATCTATGGCGCTGATAATTGACATGAATTGCCTTGTGTGGAACGTTTTTTTATTTTAAGCTACTTAAAGTACACCACTTGTAGTGAAAATTATATAAAATCTATATATTATGGCAAAGGTTACCAATTCAAGTCTTGGGACCTGTTTTTTTTTTTCTATTTATTTGAAAGATAAGTTTCATAAAAGTGTTATTTGTTCCAAGTGACTTTAGTATGTAGGCAGAGGGAAACATATGAACGTAAGATGCCTTTTAAGGCATTATGTGTTGACTGGCGGAGCTCAACGTCGCGTTATGTCTCATACCAGAGCAAAGAAAACGAAAATAATTCATTCTCCCCGAGTGCGAATCGAACCACAAAACTTACTTAGGTTTGATCTTAATTACCTCTGGAAGAAAATAAATTTCGAAGCATCAGCAATTCCGACACTTTATAGTTAATTTCTTAATAGATTTTCTTAATAATAATTAACGATGCAGTTTACGTCGGATTGGCAGATATACCAAGGGCCTCGTACCAATATTAAAGGCTAACAGAAAGTATCATATTAGTAATGTATTTTGTTTTCTTTTTTTATATTTTTTATAATAAATTGCCACTGTATCCTTATTTTGCTTTATATACAGTGCGTGTTATCAGTTTTATCCAAATTCCATAAAACAGAATCATATCAACGGAAAATATCCTACGTTGGTAAAGCTGCATAACTCACAATATTCACGAAGCAAAAAATGCTATTTATTTTGATGATTTTCTGACGCTAATGAAATGGATGAAGCTAAAAAACTGATTTTAATCTAATTATATAAAAAAATTGGAGACTCTCGCAGCACATAGGCACACTCAACAGGTTATGGATTCCACTTCCACTTGGAATGAATTATTTTATATTTTTTTTGTTCTGACAACAAGTCAAGTGCAGCGATGAGTTTCGCCAATTAACGCATATTGCTTTGTTAAGAAAAAATAGAGAACGAATACTGATACTGAGTCTCAAATACTGGCAATACAAAGAATGTCAGTGAAAGTTTCCGTTTGATTATTTCAGATTACATTTGATTATTTCAGATATCAAAAACTTTCCGGCTACACCGATAGCATTATGGAATATTTAGTTAAGCTAGTCTTTTTTTCATCTTCATACTTTTACTTACTTGATCAGATTGAACGAATCGTAGCTTAACCCTGCATTTTGTCTAGAATTCCACGCCTTTTGGCTTACAAATAGCTCTAAGCTCTTGTACATTTTCTGTAAACAATTTTAACATTTATCTTATCGTAAATAAATGATCTAAGAAACAAAATGTTCACTTTAGCTATATTTTACATAGACCAAACAAATTATAGTACATATAAATAATTCTATTAGACACCTCGTAAATGCCGAGTAAATCACAACATTCCTGGGCCTAAATTCAGGTGTATATTAAATAAAATATGACCCAGAATATGGATGGAGGGTGCCTTCAAATTCAAATTTAATCCTTTTCAATGTCGCTTGTGCATTATTCATTAAGCTCTTGTTAGAGAGCATTTAATACGAGCTAAGAAGGATTTCGTTTTTGTTTATCTTGCTAGGTATTATATGTACGTGACTTGCGACCTGAAATTGTATTATAAAATCAATTTTAGATAGATTTAAAACTGAAATATTAAATAGTAAGGTATAATTTAATTTTATTTATCTAATATATTATAATTAATTTATCTTTATTTCAAAAAATAAGTTATATTTCTCTTAAAAGCTGAATAGCTAAGCTCTTCTATATCTATACTTCATTTGTTAGTTTTATAACGTATATATATCATTATGTCCACTCTATTTTATATGAAATAGTCATAGTGGATCCGGTGTTGACATTTTATACTTCAAAATTTGTCCTATCTCAATAATTACAAACTTATAATTTATTTTATATCAGTACTAAGTAGTTAATAATGTAACTGGAAATATTTTTTATATATTTAGATTTTCTATGTATCAAAGTCGTATTACGCCGCTGTGGCGCAATGGAATAATATTATTTATGAGTTTGGGTTCAATCCTCATGGAACAGAACTCCATTTAGACATATCAAGGCTTGATATAGAAATCAAACTCATCAACAACGCCTGAACAATGGGAAATTTTCCAATTTCAATACTAAAGCTTTTATAAATCTTGAACAAAAATTTTGAATCGCTGCCAAAATGAATATCAAAACAAATGAACCGTTGAATCACTTTAATAACTGTTATTATTCACGACCGAATGGATATATTTGCAAATTAGTTATATAAACTTGTCATATATTAATACGCCATTTAATAATGTTAAGTTATTCAGTTCAACACACGCATACTGATGCTGTGTTAAATTATTGTATATTTTAGACTATGGTTACGCTTTTGTGATATAATCGTACATATATAGAAATATATGATAAAAACTGTTTTATCTGTGTCAGGGGAGTAAGTATTTTAATTTTTTTCGGGAGAAGAAAAGGTGTAAATTGAGTCCAGCCACTCTTCACGTAATATCTTGAAATCAGGTGGAAATCTAAGAACAGATTTCCATGACACTATACTTTCCCTGCATACTCTCTTCTACGTAGAATTAAGCAGATGAAAAGTAAGATACGTCACTCTACTCCTTATTTTGTCTTAAAAACGAGAGCAAGTCAAACGACGCATCAGGGCATAGTAGACAATCTTAAACTTAAATGTATACAACAGTGTTCAACTTCATCAAATAGTTAAATAGGGAATTGATCAAAAGATGTATTTGATAATATTTGCAAAGGAATTTATTTTCGTCTACATTCTTTTGGTAATTAATATAATATTTGTTTTACGTGAGGGCCTTTGCTTCTTCTGTTTCCTCATTTTCTCGCTCATTGGACAACTTTAAGGACAATTGCTTCACTTCCAACAATTTCCAAGTTGTTGGCATCAAATAGATCTCTGTGAAAAATATACAAGAATTGCAAATTAGTCACCTTTTTATAAGCTTAACGATTTTCCCTCATAGTCACATGGTAGGCAAAGGGAATCTATTTAAAACAATCCATTCATTAACCATGCGCTAAATTTAGATAGGTATTGCGTGTTAAATGGTAGAACTCTATGCCATAGTTATATTTACCAGAGTGGGGAAGCTAAAATTAAATGAATATGTTAAATAAGAATCAAGGACCTTTGTAGCGCATAGGTGTGGCGTCTATCTGTAAACGGTTTATGGGTTCGATTCCCACTCAGGGAAGTTGGATATTTTCATTGCCATTTCCTTCGCTCTGGCACCTGGCAATGGATTGGACTGGACTCCCTACAAAACAAAAGACAGACAAATTTTTGAAGTCTTATATGGTATACTTGTATCATATCGAGATTGATTATTTTACAAAATACAAAAGGTGACATATTGTGCTATGAAAATTTTCTCGTAAAAAGGGATTTCTATGAAAAATTTCTATTTTTAGCTTAATCCGTAGCTATCTGAATTTTTTTTCTGGCTGTACTGGGGTATATCACTACAATACACAAAGATCTTTTTCTACTTGCAAATTCTTTTTAAATGAGCTAACTGAACTATAAATATATTAAAGTAATAAAAATGTCCAGGAGTAATATTAGGTAGCAAACCATAGTATCTATCACAATAAGAGCCTTAACAAACGTATAACAGTTACAATGATAATGTTAACACATTTTCGTCGTACAATAATAATTTTCTATGTAATATACTGAATTTATTAAAATACGACTAAATTTAGTATTTACTTTAAATAAAATATGAGCACAACGTTCACTTATTCACTTTGCAAAAACCGAAAAATTCGTTACTTCCTTTAATCCTTACATACGAAATGAGTTGAATATTTTAATTAACCTAGAAACCAACCTAGCCTAAAGAACATAACTCACACGTAGAGCAAGGCTATGCTTGACCAAAAGTTATCTTTGATGGCATGTACCTGTCATTTAAATATTTTAATGAAGTAAAGATAAAATATATAATTAGGAAGTTCTTACAACAAATAAGAAACAATTAAATGTTTATATTTATGATTTTTAAAGTATTGATCCCTATTCAAGATATATAAAATGCTTATACAAAATATACAAAAAATTAACCAATTTGAACCCGCACTTCATTAAAATCATCTGAGCGCTCTGACCACTAGACCATGGCACATTTCTTAAAAGGATGAAAATTTAGAAATTACATATGTAGTGTAGAAAACTAATAAAGTAAGTATGTATATGGATATATATAGATATATTATTCGTTACGTACCCAATATTTTTTGGTGATTGAATGCTGGGAACGATTACCTCCAAGTCTCCAGATACGTTTTCGAAATACCTTAAGATCGATATTGTAGGATTCGTCTCTGAAGTTAACGACAACTATGTATATTTGACCTTCGTGCCACCTGTAAAGTTTAAAAAATATATACAGCTGTACAAATCATTATTACATACATTATATGACTAGTTAAATTTAATAATATGTTTTATATTCATATCCTATTTTTTTCTGTGATAAGACACTCCGTTTTTCGTTTCCTAACCGAATTTTCACAATATTAGTAGCGGTACCAACATATTTCATATTAGCCATAAACGAAAAATGAAAATAACTAATTACCTATAAAGAATACACTTGACAATCAGACTCCATAAGATTCCAACACATAGTTTATATAATAATAATAAATAATAACAAAATTTTTATAAAGACTTTTATAATCGAATCAGAGACATATGGACAGACACTTAATACCGTCTTGTCGCTGACATTTCAATATAATCTGACAAGTGATATATTTAGAAATATCTCCGGGAACAGATTAAGTTGTTTTGATAATATGATAAGTGTTGGTATTGAAATGAATGGCAGAGTGATTTAGACATGATACAGCTGTCTTAGAAATTATCTACTTGTGATTACTATTTCTTTTAGATAATGATTTCACGCCTTAATAATAGCTTTATTTTGAGTTCAATATCGGTCAATATAACAAAAAAGATAGCAAATTGATAAAAATACATATTTGTTTCATTTTTTTATGCCAGTTATTATTTTTATAACCAAATATATTTAGCCCAAGCATTCGATTCTCTCGTATTAAACAATAAATGTTTTTTGTATTTAAAAATTTAATTTTTCAATGTATGAGAGAAAACTTAAGTTGTATTTCGATAAAATTTATAATTAGTATTGTTTCTCAGATAAGTAAAACTTCTAGATTTTATATATAATTAAACTAAATTTCAATTATAACTCCACAAACCTTTTAATGGCAAGCACATCAGAGTTAAAGGCGACAGATTCATATCGTCCATATCTAAAAGCAGGTTCTGCTCTTAATTTAACTAATGCCTTATATACGTTCAGATGTGATCTTTCAATAGCACTTTGGACCTCAACATTCAAAGTTTCGTAACCATCTGCGACCGGTAGCCAAGTTTTGTCACCACTTGAGAAGCCTACAAAGACGGAAATACATGGCACATTGTAAATTAATAGTAATAATCCTAATTCGTGGAGAAAAATAACATTTTGGTGTTACAAAATATATAGCATTACGAAAATTTATTTTTGTATGTTTTTTAGCTTCACACTGTACGCTGTCAAGTAGGTAGAGGTAGTGTTCAAAGTCTCCGTCCTCCTTCGCCTTTGGAATTGATTAACGTAACTTAACGCTGCTTTTATATTACATTCTTAAATTTAATTGAGTAAAGATAAAGTTAATCCTCTTTTTGGGTTTATATAAATGTATATTATAAATTTTACAACATATATATCAATTAATTTTATTTACCGGCATTTTTTTCAGAGCTCCATTGGAAAGGTGTTCTTTCAGGGTCTCGTGAAACTGATGCATAATTAATAGGATCATCTGTGTTACACCCTGATGGGTCCACAGTATCTTCCCAGCTTACATAACCATCAACCATTCCTATTTCTTCACCCTTTTAATAAAATATTACTATGTATTTTACTGAATATGAAAACAAAACAGAATATAGGTCAAGGATTTCACATTTACCATATACGTAACCGCAATGCCTGGGAGGAGTAGAACAATCATATTCAAGCCATCAACTAATTTCGGACTAAATCTTGATGCGACTCGGTTATTGTCGTGGTTTCCGGCCTAAAATCAAACATTTTCATTGAAAATAAACATTGATTTATTCATATATGTCATCGTAAGACAATTATATAGGTCCACTTGTACTTACCACCCAATTAGCGAGTTTATCTATTGGTTTAAAAGTTAAAAATTTATCGAGTGCATATTTTATTTCTGCAGCTGATGAATCTCCATTTACGTCAGATATAAGTACAAAGTTGAAAGGCATATGAGAACCCTCTCTTTCACCGTCACCAAAGTACCGCATAGTAACTTGAGGGTTGGCGTACACTTCAGTCATCATTACTCGTTTTAAGCCATCTTTTTCTGAATATTCATCAAAAACTTCTCTCCATTGGTATACCATGTCATAAGTCTCATCTTGATCTTTCGTGTATATATGCTCAACATAATCATAACTTTCAGGATCATTATTACTGGGATTTCTAGGTTCATCTGGATATATACCACCAAACTTTTCCTTGTCTACTTCAAACAAGTGAGCTACTGCGTCTACACGAAAACCAGCGACTCCCTTATCAAACCAAAAACGTAAAACATTCTTCATCTCTTCAACTACGTCTGGGTTGCGGTAGTTAAAATCTGGCTGTCCAATTACGAATTGATGCAAGTAGTATTTGCCAACTTCTTCCCTGTATTCCCAAGCACTCTTTCTAAATACACTGTTCTACAAAAATATGTTACATTAGTTATTACGATTAATATTTTATAGTAAAAGTTACAAAATAAAAGTTATTTACCCAGTTATTTGGTGGAAGCAAATTTCCGTTTTCATCTTCCACTGGATCTTCCCATACAAAGTAGTCGTAATATTTTTCATGACCTTTTAACGCCTCCTCAAACCAAACACTTTCGTTGCTACCATGGTTAGGTACGAAATCGAGCACAATTTTTATATCTTCAAAGAAACAATATATAGTAAAAAAATATAAATAATTTTATTTTGATTTAAAAGAAATACTTGAAATATTATGGTACTGACCTAATTCATTAGCTTTAGCAATTAAGTTATCGAAGTCTTCCATAGTTCCATATTCATCATGTACACTGTAAAAGTCAGCGATATCGTATCCAAAGTCATACATAGGCGATTGGAACATGGGCGATAGCCAAGTCGCTCCAACACCCAACTCCTTCAAATATTCTAATTTTGAAGTGATTCCTACAAAAGATATATATATCTATAACAGTGTTTTCTTTATATATTTATTTGCTATAAATTTAAATGCCAACATATCTAGATGAAAGTCGTTATTATTTATGTTAATTTTTTTTTTTAAATAGACCACTTGCTGAATTAATTTTTGCTTGTAATTTAACATAGCAAAAAGTAACTAATGGCTTCGAAAACAGCAGAAATGCTTCCACATAAAGAAAAATCAAACAAAGTTAGTAAAATATATAATATTTATTTTATTTTTATTGTTACCTTTCAAATCACCTATTCCATCACCATCACTGTCCATAAACGATCTCGGATAAATCTGATAGAAGACAGTAGTTTCCCACCATTCTAATTCCCTTGCATCATTTGCAGAAGCAAGAGCAAATAGAAGGGGTAGCACAATCAAACCACTTAACCTTAAACAAAGGTTTATATATATATATATATATATATATATATATATATATATATATATATATATATATATATATATATATATATATATATATATATATATATATATATATATATATATATATATATATATATATATATATATATATATATATATATATATATATATTGGAAACATATAATATTATATGATATGATCATTTACCCTAAATATTTTTTTAAAGCTTAGTGTTGTATCGCACATACATATGTATACATATAAGGACTCTCTGTTTCCCATTTCTTACCTAATTTTAACATGAGCCTTAAGTGGAGGAACTCAACACCACGCTTCATCTTACTTCATCTTACTAGAGCAAGGAAATACCTCAGTAAAGACCAAGTTCAAAAGTTTCGCTAAATATAATCAACATTCTTAACACGTGCATGTTCTATTAACCAATTTCTGAAATTATATGAAACAATATTGACTTACCTCATAGTGCTTACTGGACCGATGATGAAACACGCAAAGATCTTTTATACAAAACAATATCTGAAGATCGAGATAACTGAATGGTATATGATAAAGGGATTAGTACTGTGTAAACCATTGATTTTATCCGAAAAATTGTGAAACATTATTACTAACCTTAAATATTTATTTAAACGCCATAATATAGGCGACGATCTGGAAGTATAACTTATACTTACAATACAAAAAAAATTTAAAACATCATCATGATGACCATCATCATCATATCAGCCTGTAGTTATTCAGTACATCATGAGGTACAATCTCTCATTTTCGCTATCCAGTCAATACCAGCCGCATTCTATGTATAGTCGATTCATCTGGCCGATATTTAAAATATTAAGCCATTACTTAAAGTTCCAAAAAGTAGCCGTATATAAAACAAATGTAATTCAATTAATACAGCTTATAAATGTGGAAATGTCAAAATTAATAAGTAATCCTAAACTTACTGACCTATACTATTTCTTCATTCCAACACGCTTATCACTGAAACCGTACTGGTTAAAAAAACATGTGTGTTGAATAGTCTATTAATAGGCTGTAAGCTATATTACATTGTGTCTACTGATTGAATGTAACAATTTCTAGAGACCTACATAGACTAGATAGGAGAATCTCAATAATGTCTTCGGTAGCAAAATTTTATACCATAGTTTTCCCATTTAAATCGGTTATTTACATACATCGATTCATATGAAATCTTAATATTATAGAAATTTTAACGTCTGACCATTTTTACTTGTATAGGTGTTTATTTTTAACAATGAGATTTAAAAAAAATATTATGTACTAGAAAATAAAAGTCCGACGGCTCGAATGAGAATGAACCCACGAGCAACCGTCGCTACTGCCTTTTATAGTAAAAATCATAATAACAACACCTGTTGAACACAGGTGCTTAATGAATTAAATAACTTTTAAAATTCATTTTATGTTTCGTTTTAACAATGATTAATTATTTTTTGATTTTTAAACAATAAACAACAACTGATTTACAAATTAATTCGAAATAACTTGATTAAATAATTAGTAACAATATATATATATATATATATACATATATATATATATATATATATATATATATATATATATATATATATATATATATATATATATATATATATATATATATATATATATATATATATATATATATATATATATATATATATATATATATATATATATATATATATATATATATATATATATATATATATTGTGGCTTTGTGGCACAATTCATTACTTAGTATAATGGGTGTAATTATAATATATCTATTAGTATCTACAAACGACAATCAAAATAAAAATAAGGGTTATTTTTAATACTAAATAGTATTAATACTTTGGAAATATATATTTATATTTTTAGTAATTTCATATATTTTTTCAATTTGATAATTATTCGTTTCAAATATAATTTAACAATTCCAATTAAATCAGTTCATTATGATGTAAGAATGTTTTCAATTACTTTATTTATTTACAATAACGTTGTTTAAAGATACTTTATAACTTTTTACACTAACAATTACTAGAAACGGCTAGAAATAACCAAACGACAAGATAGTTTATTATCGATTTCTTCAACCAATTAAAGACATAAGGATATGTGGCGAAACTTAACTCCGCACTTTGTGCCATCAGAGAAAGTCGATAAAAGTAATGATCTCAAATAATGGTTAAAAGCTGACAACTTGATTTACAATTTTACACAAAAAGTTGTCTTCTCGAAACGCCATAAATAAAGAGAAGAAGAAGAAGAAGAAAAAGTTGTCTAATAACGGGTTTTCTTAATAAAACAATCAACGTCACTGCCAAATTCTTTAATTATTATAAATTAAGTATAAAAATTGCCGTCAGTCTATATCAGTTTGAGCACAACTCCTTCGTATCCTGCAACAGGAAGTTCTGATACGTCGAACACGTCACTGAAAAAAAAATTGATAAGTTCAATAAGGTATACTAAAAAATAATGAAATCTTAATTATGTATTGAAAAATTAATCTGTATGATGTCGATGGCAAACCTGAATGTCTATGATTTGATATATAAATTTTGTTTATACTTAACCTATATATTAATAGAAATGGTTAACGACAATTAATATTATTGTATGAAAAAGTTTTATATAGAAATCCTTTTTACGCTCTCCACCTACTTCTACAGCTCTTTTTTGTCTTAATTACCTATTATCACTTCCATTAAACCATATTTAATGTAATAAATTATCTTAGTACCTTAGAAGTTTACACTTATTTATGAACTTTATATTTGTCTTACTATGATACGAGAAATCATGAAATTAATATTCAAAATGGAAATGATGCTACGAGGGAAGATAAGCATATTAATTATATGATATTCACCCCTCGTTCTTTGGAGATTGAATGCTTCTCACAACGACGCTGGCGTCACCGTCCACATTCTCAAAATACGTCAAATCTACAACGTGTTCCACATCTCGCATGTTAATTAGTACTAAATAAGTTTCTCCCTTGTACCATCTGAAAGAAAACATAACTATATAATATACTAGCTGACCCGTGCCCACTTCGTTGGGCATAATCTTAGTAATCATTTTTTAGTACAGAGTGTTAAGTTTTAATTTCTAACTGCCAAAAGGTAAGTTATACGTAGGTATAGTTTGTATTTGCATGTTAATACAAAATTCGAAAGTAACTCTGTCCGAAAAAAAACACATTTTCTGCGGGATTTGCAATAAACGAATTCCATGAGTACCAAGTGACGGGAAAAATTACTCTGGTTATGGTAATTTTAATTGTTCAAAACTTCTCTGTAAACTATATTGGTTGTAATGTTACCATTTGGAAGTAAAATATATTGTCTATCAGGAGATCCAACCCGATATAAGCCAACATATAACTGTCCATGGGAAAGACACGGCTTTCTCATGTCAATGTCCACCAGAGAGAATGTTTGACCTTGGGACTTGTTAATAGTGAGGGCAAAAGAGATCTTTACTGAAAACTGTAGCCTTTTAAACGGTATGGGTGAATCAGTGGGAATCATGGGTATATAATAATTAATAGGAATACATAAGAGAATATACACGTTTCACTCCATTATACGGCCTCCAACTCTAAATATAAGTCAACTCCTGTTCAGCACGTTGTGGACTACAACTTACATTACCTTTTACCTAAGTTACAATGGCCTATTGTCAACTACTCATGACCAATTAGAAAGTATCGTTTTTCCCGATGCAAGGCCATTAGTCGTTGAGTAGTTGTTCTGGAACTCCATCATCAGCTAGACTTCATCATATGCATGTTGACAAACATCAGTTGCTTAGCGACTATATTAAAGAAATAGAACCGAACCCGTAAAACAGTTACTTATTATTAAGTTCTCATGACCATTTGTGGTCTTCATCAACAGTTCAACTTCATGAAATGTTATTTTTCGTGAGAAAATGACCAAAATTCTTTGAAAGAAACCGAAATCACTATAGGTGTGCCTATAAAATTTAAGGAGTTCCCTCGTTTCCAGGATCCCATCACCAGATTTTGATTTTTTATATAGCCTATGACACTCAGCAGTAATGTAGCTTTCTATTGGTGAAAGAATTTTTAAAATCGGTTCAGTAGATCCCGAGATTACCCCTTACAATTTACAAACACACAAACTTTACCTCTTTATATAATAGTATAGATATGTACGTAGAAATAATAAAAACATGTCAGATAAGTATTTATTTGTATAACGTCTAATATATTTTTAGGTTTTATCATGTTCGCTGGTCTTCTAAGCTAGGCCTCTCCTGGGTAACTGGAAGCCTCACAAAGCTAGTCAGATAGCCCTAGTAGGACAAAGCTCCCCCTTTATTTTTTTTTCTACTGCCCCTGTCCTTCTAAAGGACACTCTGTCCGGGCACAAGCCCTACACGAAGATGCGCCCGTATTAAAAGGCGGAGGAAGACTAACGGGCAGAGGATTACGCCCTAGAACAGTTTACCTCTCCTCCCTCGGAGGTCGAGTATGACTACCTGTAGTCCTTTCTTCACTTTTCTTATGATTTATGATATTTTAAGTTGAATATAGAAGAAACTATACTTTTTACTGAGTTAACAAACCATAGTTATTGTTCAGAAACATCTCTATTGCGCCATTGAAGTGAAATGTGTCTGGTGTTTAAAATTATTAAAAGAAGAAAAACGATACCGCCATTACTTGATAAATGTTCTTTTCTCTTTTAGGTATATTTGTTTAAGAATTTCAATTGTTTGACTTCTCGTAACAAGGGTCAAACTCAAATATCAATATTGAACATTAAAAGCCTTATTCTGTTTGTTTAAGTATAATAATATCACATAAGCTAACGTTGTATAAACATTTATTACTTTTTCTGTAAGAAATTGTTATTTTTACTGATTGTATCTACATATTTTATTGGAAGAAATATAAATTATTATTTATTTTTAGCAACATTGAGCAAAACTTAATAGATTATATTCTATATATATATTCTGTATGTGGAATATTTCGATTATCGAGACCGTTGTGGCAGTGTTTAACTATAAGCATGACAATTGTGATTGAGTGATTTATTACTATTTTTTATATGGATATAAAACGAAGTAAGGACGCTACTCTTCATCCGCTTATCCCACTATATGTATAAGAAGTATAACAAATTTACGCTCATAACATATTTACTGTCGACTAAGCAATGCCCATTTCACATTTTCATTTCTAAAGCAAAAAAGATAAAGTTAAATTATAAGATACAGATGTGTAAAAAATTACCTCCTGAAAGCAAATATATCGTTGTTGAGTGCCAAAGAGTCGTATCTTCCGTATCTAAACACCTTATCCTGCCGAAGGTCAGCAATCGCCTGATATACTTTTAAATGAGATCTTTCGGCTTCTCTTTGAACTTCAACGTTAATTAACTCATAACCGTCTGCAACTGGTAGCCAAGTTTTATCGGCTGTAGAAAAACCTGTAAAAATTTTACATAAATATATAAAGTTCTTAACTCTATGTGGAAATAGAATCCACATTCGCACTTATAGTTAGAAGAAGCCTACTGGACCACAAAAGCCTCATCAAATATTATTAATATAAAAAATGTGGAATTTAAAATTTACTTAAACTAGATTCTTTAACGCCTTATCTATTTCTGTATAGTCGTAAGTAACTTAAAACTTGGCACTTTATTTCTCTAAAAGAATGGTATTTAGTTACTTAAAATACATTTTCTATAAAACATAAAATGAAGGATTTTAAAGCAGGTTTTATTTTAAGCCATCTATCCTTGAAAGTCAGCCAAGTTTCTTTTTTGTACATGACTCAGTAAGAAAATTGCTGAAGTGCTTTTACTTAGATATGCAATAAAAGTAAATAAACAAAGCCATTATTTGTTGACACAAGCAAAAAAAAATGTACAAGAATGTCACTGTCAATGTGACGCTTCTTGTATTTCATACTTCATACAACGCGACGTGATGTGACATTGACAGACTGAATTGTGCTCAATTGAAAATGAAACGCCTTAAATAAACAATAGTAGTAGCAATATATATAATTTATATATAAATTATGTATATATAATATATATACATACCTGCATTTTTTTCTGCATTCCATTGGAAAGGTGTACGTTCAGGATCTCTTGAAGACTTGACGTAGTTGATAGGGTCATTTGTGTTACACCCTGATGGATCTACAGTATCTTCCCAGCTTACATATCCATCGACCATTCCTAACTCCTCACCCTAAATGTAAAAAGAAATATAAAAGAAATATGTAATATAAAGTAGTTGAAGATTTTAAATTAGGACCGTCATGACGCAGCGATATAACATCCAAATGTAATTAAAACGATTGCAAGTGCTATTCTGACTACGGTAGAATGAATTATTATTAAAATTCTTAATTCTCTAATTCTTCTTCGGAAAATAAAACAAAGCGCGGCGTTGAGATACGCAATGTTTTCTCTGCCTACTCTGATAAATTCTAATACATGATAAAAATAAGGAGAATTTAAAACAACCTTTTCATAATGTAATTTACTTTATAAATACCAAATGTAATTAAGTAAAAAGTTTTTTATATTCCTACCATATATGTAACTCCAACGCCGGGTAATAACAAAACAATCATATTAATACCATCCACTAGTGAAGGTCCGTAACGTGTGGCCATTCTGCTATTATCGTGATTGCCAACCTGGAAAATTGAAATTGTATATTACTAGGTTTTATCTGTGGCTCCGTGTGGTACAGAAATATATGAGAGTTACGTATAATAGAACATCACATCATATATATATATATATATATATATATATATATATATATATATATATATATATATATATATATATATATATATATATATATATATATATATATATATATATATATATATATATATATATATATATATATATATATATATATTATAGTTTTAGAAAATAGATTATCAAAATAATTATAAAAAAATGTATTAATATTTACTTATTGCCCTCTTCGTATCTCTTGGACATATTTTCTTTATGTTAACATTTTTCTATAAATATTAATAAAATAATTTCCTATAATTTGTTATGATTCAACAAAGCTAACAAAGTACATACCACCCAATTAGCATCATTATCTAGAGGCTTGTAGGTTAAAAATTTATCGACAGCTCTTTTTATGTCAGCTGCACTAGACGACGCATCCACATCAGTAATCAAATCAAAATTGAAGGGCATTTGTGCACCCTTTCTACCATCCTGTCCAAAATATTTTACAACGTCTTGTATAGAAGCGTATACTTCTGTCATCATAACTCTAGCTAGACCATCTTTAGCTGTATATTCATCGAACACGTCCCTCCATTCATAAACCATATAGTAGGTTTCGTTTTGGTCCTTTGTGTAGATATGAGCTAAGTAATCATACGATTCAACGTCTACGTCAGTTCTTCCAGAGAATGGTTCATCAGGATATTGACCACCATAAAGATTTTTGTCCACTTCAAATAAACAATTGACCGCATCAACTCAAAAAAAAGGACAAAAAAATTAATTAATTCCCAAAAAAAATGTATTTCAGTAATTTTTGAGTAAATTTCGTCTCCATATAGTATAATGTAGGCTGTTGTTCGAGTGCTTAGTAACGGTTCGACAGATGGGCATTGTGTATTATTTTTTTGTGTTTTCATACTACAGTACTGTAATATAATAATAATAATAATAATAATAATCCTTTATTGCACACCCAAAGAATACAAAAAAAAAGTACAATAATGAAAAAGTAAATAAGTATATATATGTACAAAAGGCGGCCTTATTGCTCAGTAGCAATCTCTGCCAGGCAACCTAAGGGCAAAGGAATAGCAAATTTCAAAAAAAAAAATATAAAGGGTTAGGGTGTAAAAGTTAATTATTAATAATAAATAAACATAAATAATCGTAATAGAAAGAAATTAGTCGTAAATAGATACATTCAAATAACATAGGTGTCAACAATCATACATATATACATACATATAAACATACACACATACATACATACATACATACATACACATATAAACACCTATATACAAAAAATAAAACCAAAAAACAAATAAATAAAAACAATGGCATACAAATAATAGAAAGGAAAAGCAGAAAGAAAAGTGAATTGGCAAATTTACAAAGCTAAAAAATGATTCTTTAAGCAACGCTTAAAGGTTACAAAATTTTTAGTATTTTTGATATTGTGGGGAAGGGAGTTCCACAGGCAACACGCAGTTACTGTAAATGAGCTACTGTAAAAGGAAGAGGAATGGGTAGGTATTTTTAAAGTGAGATTATTATCAGAGCGAAGAGACCGAGAATGTGACCCGCCCAAAAACTTAAAACGCTCTTTGAGGTAAGGAGGAGAATTAGGATTAAACAGAATACAGTGGAGAAGACGAAGTATGTGAGAATCCCTGCGAAGACGGATTGGGAGCCACTTGAGTTTTTTACGAAAGTCTGAAATGTGATCAAATTTGCGTAAACCAAATATGAATCGAATACATAAATTTTGGAGACGCTCAAGTTTATTTAAATGCTCCTCTCTTAAGTCAAGATAGCATGTATCAGCATAGTCAAGAATCGGTAGAAGGAGAGTATTCGCTAGCATAATCTTGGTTGAAGTAGGAAGAAAATTACGTAGACGCTTGAGAGATCCCAATGTATATATATATATATATATATATATATATATATATATATATATATATATATATATATATATATATATATATATATATATATATATATATATATATATATATATATATATATATATATATATATATATATATATATATATATATATATATATATATATATATATATATATATATATATATATATATATATATATATATATATATATATATATATATATATATATATATATATATATATATATATATATATATATATATATATATATATATATATATATATATATATATATATATATATATATATATATATATATATATATATATATATATATATATATATATATATATATATGTATATATATAGCAGTTTTAGAAAATAGATTATCAAAATAATTATAGAAAAATGTATTAATATTTACTTATTGCCCTCTTCGTATCTCTTGGACACATTTTCTTTATGTTAACATTTTTCTGTAAATATTAATAAACTAATTTACTATAATTTGTTATGATTCAACAAAGCTAAAAGTACATACCACCCAATTAGCATCATTGTCTAGAGGCTTGTAGGTTAAAAATTTATCGACAGCTCTTTTTATGTCAGCTGCACCAGATGACGCATCCACATCAGTAATCAAATCAAAATTGAAGGGCATTTGTGCACCCTTTCTACCATCCTGTCCAAAATATTTTACAACGTCCTGTATAGACGCGTATACTTCTGTCATCATAACTCTAGATAGACCATCTTTAGCTGTATATTCATCGAACACGTCCCTCCATTCATAAACCATATAGTAGGTTTCGTTTTGGTCCTTTGTGTAGATATGAGCTAAGTAATCATGCGATTCCTCATCTACATCAGTTCTTCCAGAGAATGGTTCATCAGGATATTGACCACCATAAAGATTTTTGTCCACTTCAAATAAACAATTGACCGCATCAACCCTAAATCCCGCCACGCCTTTTTCAAGCCAAAATTTTATAATGTCCTGTGATTAAAATTAAATTAAAAATATTATTTAAGCGTTGGAGATATGTATAAATATTTTATTGTAAATTAAATTACAAACGTGTTTTTAGCTTCACAATTTATCCTGCACATGGCAACCATAGGAACCTAGTGTTAACAAACCGCGTCCCCTGGTTTTCACCTATTTTAAGGTATTACGTCTTTAGTTTCAAACGCCTTTATCCTTTATAAGTATATAAATATGGTTTATGTTTTAATAATATAAAAATATATTGCATAATAAATATAAATAAATATATAACAATAATAAAATAAATTGCATTATTTTCATTATTTACCTGTAGCATCTAAAGGTTTAACAATAGATAAATATTCAATGGGTATACGGGAAAATGAATCATTTTTATTCTCGTTTTGGCAAATAAACTGCTACGTGAAGCCACTCGCCACTTAGAGTTACAAATTTGGACAAATAAAGGAAAATCAAATACCTTAACAATAAGAAACCCTTCCTTATTAGTCCGGTCAATTTAGACATAAAAATGTGGTAAAATAACAAAAATTCCCGGGAAGCCAAATTTTTGTGAAGACCTATAGTTTACCATTACGAATCAAGTTTTAAAAGTCCCCATCGATCCTATGTGTGCTTAAAAAGTTATTCGAGGTCAAAGGTCAAAATTTGAGGTTATTTGGATTTTGCTTGAAAATGGTGAGTTTTATCAATAAAAACTTCAAACCAAAGTTGTAGATCTTAAAATTATCTACAAAAATGGTATCAATCATTTTTTTCCTAACAGTTACCATTCCTGAGATATTGCGATTCTAAGAGTCATATTATACATGATATGCACATTTAACGTATATACCTACAATACATATTAGGCACTTAATACAAGTATAAATACTTATTTGTTTCTCTTTTATAGATATTATACTATCCTAAAAACATTTATTCAAATGGTAGCCAGTCCATAACTGAATTCCCTCTATGCACGGCTTGAAAAACATCGGGCTATTCTATTGTCCGTAGGTTTCGTTCATATAGTCACGCAAGAATTTTTTTTTCGAAGATGCTGTGCTTTCTTTTTCTCAGTTTCTTCATTGGCTTCATTGCCATAAAATTAACAATATTTTGTGTGTGTGTAATGACGGAGTGTCTTAGCACTAGGTGTCTACTCTATGCCTACCCTGCTATGAGCGGGATAAAGCGTAATACTAAAAAAAATAATGACATAATATATTTACTTTCATTTCTTCTACAACATCTGGATTACGATAGTTTAAGTCAGGCTGACCGACTACAAATTGATGCAGATAGTATTTACCAACTTCCTCTCTGTACTCCCAAGCGCTACCTCGGAAATGGCTTCGCTATAAAAATAACATTTAAATATAATAACCAAATTAAAAAAGCATTCAATATTTTTAAAATTTATTTACCATAATTATAAAAGGAAATTTTTAATTGTTTAACATATTTTTTTAATTATTTTAATAATTTAACTTATAAACCAGATTGTATTCGTCGATTGTTACCTTTAGATAAGCTTATGTATAACAGTTAAATTCTAACCCTGAAATATATTACTATACTATCGAGACTGCTTCGATAATGTAAAAGATGATATGTATCATACATTGCGGAACAAGAAATATGTCGGTATATCTCAGAATTTAACATTACCCAGTTGTTTGGAGGTTGCCTGTTACCATTCTCATCTACGATACCGTCTTCCCAAACGAAATAATCGATATACTTTTCATTGCCATTAAGAGCTTCTTGAAACCAAACACTCTCATTTGACGTATGATTGGGTACAAGATCTAATACCACTTTGATATCTGTAAATATAAAATTTTATAATAATTCTCGCTTTTTTATTATTTTTCAACTTTACTATAGAGAAATAGTACTACGAGTGGAGTTGAGAATGAGTTTTAAGAGGTATAAGTGATTTATATTCCAAACGAAAATACCAAAAACGTATTCAAACCTACGACTAGTAGCACTACCACTATACCACAACATCCTTGGTATAAATGAATCAAATTTTATTACATAATAAATTCCACTTCCCTTCAGTAATAATGAATACATGAATAAAAAAATACAGCTTTAAATGTTATGATCACAAATGTACGTAGAAAATTGAAAATATACTTTAGCTAAACGGGAGACCGCCTACAAATGAAACAAAAACATTGAACGAATTTATAAATTAAATTAATATTTAATGAACTGCCTGTATTTGGAGATAATTTGGGGAAATCAGCAAGATTACAATTTGTAAATCCTAATGGAAGTCGTGGTTTAAACCCAGATTATACCTTTCTCTAAGCTATATACTTAAATGTAGGCACTTTTTTGAAGTAGCTTGTTTTAAAGTTAGTTTCATCTTATTTTATTTTGTTGCTGTTAAAATTTTACGAGAATATCTAGAAATAATATTCAAGTTAAATGTATATTTGTACTTTCTTGTAAACCACGTTGGTAATATAATGAATGTATAATGTAAAATAACAAAGCTAGTGGATTTTTTATTAAAAATATCAATATATTTAAACTAAGCTTACCTAGCTCGTTTGCTTTAGCAAGGAGCTCATCGAAGTCATCCATTGTTCCATATTCGTCGTGTATAGCATAGAAATCAGCTATATCGTAACCAAAATCGTACATAGGGGATTGAAATATGGGAGACAGCCAAATAGCTCCAGCACCAATTTCTTTGATATATTCCAACTTTGAAGTAATACCTGAAGACCGATGCCATTATTATAAAACGTATAGATGTACTTCTTTACCTCTTTATGGAGTGGAGTGGAGTGACGATCAAATTTAATAGGAAGCGCATCTTAATCGTAATGATTTATATTTAAATATGCATATATTTTCATATATTTAAATACATATACAAATTTTTTAAACAACTTAATTACTACTTATACGTTACATTTATATAAGTAGTTTTTACGCTATACTATGTCTAAGTGTATATTAATAAAATAAAAAGGAAGTACTAAACCTTTAATATCTCCGATTCCATCGCCATCACTATCCACAAATGATCTGGGATAGATCTGGTAAACTATAGTTGTTTCCCACCACTCCAATTCCCTCTCTTCATTTTCCCTTATGACATTACCAGAAGAGAGTATCACTAAAAACGGCAGTAATAGTACCGCCCTCATTCTGCCAAGTCTAACAAATCAGAGCCAGATAATCCTATTGTGACGACGTTTTAAAGAGTGGCTTATCAGTCTATGCTTTTAGATAGCATGTTTAACTTTCCATGTACTTCAAGACTGCCAAAGATTTATAGGTGAATTATGAAATAAGGTGATAAGTAATAGTTTTACTTAGACATTTCAATATGCGGATAACTGGATCAAATTGTTTTTACGTTAGTCTTAGGTTATACTTAACGGTTGTATTAAAAATAAGTATAAATCTAAAGATTGATTTTTTTTGTTTCATGCATGTATCCCGTAGATAGGAGGGTGGGCAGATAAAACCAAGTGTTAAGACACTCCATTCAACATTTCCCGCTTTTCGAGGTATTGGTTGAATTTTTACGCCGCGCTTAGTCTTCTTACTTGAACTAAAAATAAAAAAAATTCGTTCTCATTGAATAGAAATGGAATCGACAACTTAGTCAGTCCATCAGATTGACCCGTTTTATATAAAAAAATGATATTACAAATTCTTCTTCTTCGTTCTTCAACTTCACAAACATGTACCAATTCTGAATAAAATTAACATAAAGTACAGCTTTATCTGGATATTTCTTAGTTTTCCCTGTAAGGAAATCTTTACATTAAATCTTTACTTTATAAAATATCATTCTTAAATAAATTTATTAATTATTTTTAATATTTTTGTGTGTTGTTCATCACTAAAGAGTGTTTCATCAGTAAAGAGCGAAAAATATTTGTAGAAAACTTATAAAACTTAAACGTATAACAATCTCTTCGTAGCTTGAATTCCTTACTATAAAATTTTAAACATTTTCTATCTTATTTTCTTCAATCTTTATATGAGCATAACAATTAAAAAATAGTAGAAATCTTAGTTCGTAACAAACAAAACGAAGGATACACGTTAGTGCACTAGTTTTCTCAATTCGAGAATTTGCGATCTAAAATAATAACGGTCTTATTTTTGTTTTCGTGTTTCCAATCACGTATTACGTGAAGTACGTGTATTTAAGGCATTTATGTTGTATTGCCGATACATAATAAAAAAATATTATAAACTAATAAATAAACTTTTATCAACTAATTAATATACGTATATTATATAGTATATTATGCAATGAGAATTAACATACTCTAGAATGTTCGCCTAAATCAGCCATAATTATTTGAATTTAATAAAAATTAAAGGTACATTTTAAGTAAAATATAAGTGAATTATAATTATAGAAAGAAAGAATTGGTCAGAGTGCTTGTACGGTTTACAATCGGGCACGGGTTCTAATACTGCTGCGTTTAAATTTATATGTTTTCTTTAAGTGTTTTTTCTGTACTTAGTGTGGATTAATACTTAAAAAATAATAAAAATACATGAGCAAATTTCCTAAATCTCGACTGGACGGACTTCACTCAACAGTACCAGATTCAAATTCTAAAATAAGATTGACGTAAGCAGCTATACGCCGGCTGACTTAACGCGATCGATGTGGGACCATCACTACTGACATGAATAAATTTAATTTTCCTCGCTGTAATCGCAAAAAGTTGCAGCGTTGAGTTACGCCACTGGTACCAATGGTAGAATGCAGATGGCTTCAGTTTCTTAACAAAAGGGTCCTATTGCCTATTCTGCACATAAGTACAGTGGATACAGTGTAAATAAAAAATGTCACTAATTTTCTTTAACATTATTTATTAGGATATTGGAAGAAACAACATTTACTTGTAGAACAGATAAAAGTTTGTTGGTGAGTGATGACTTTCTTAATCTAATACTTATCTCCTTCTCAAGTTATCTTGAGTGGATCGATACAGTCTCTAGTGTTTACTGTTTAAAGTGGACTAGTTAAATAAACGGATTTTCATGTTATTTACAAATATTTAAATTGCTTGCCAGAGATTTTTTGGTATAGCTTTTGAAACATAACAATTTTTATAGCCTCACTATGCACAAGCAGTGTAGGCTAGACAGAGAAAACCGTAAGGTCGAAGAACCTAGTGTTACAAAACTCCGTTCTCCGTACGCATTTTGCACGTGTTTAGAGGTGAAACTCAATTTTATCAGGGAGAAAAAATTGAAATGATTAATTATCTTCTATTGAGAATCTAACACAATAACTGTCCAGTTTACAGTCAGTTGTTAAGCTGTTGCGCCACCATGGTCTATCTATCTAACATTACTTTAAATTCATTGAATTTATTAATAATTTAAGTAATTAGTATAATATATGAATATTCCATTAGGAGCAATAAATTACTTCAGTTTCTCACCTTGGCCACTAACCAGCGATGTACTAAAATTGTATCGAAAGTGCTAAACGGAGCCTTAATACTAGGTTCCAACTCAATATTCCTAGAGTGAGATATGTTTATATTTTTTTAAAAATGAAAAGTTAACATGAGAAATAAACAAATTCTAATTAAGTAAGCTTGGAAAAAATTTAGATTTATAAAAATTTTGTCTACACATCTAAACAAACAAGTATTTACCTATATAGAATGCACTGTTGTTGACACCAAGATAGAATAAAAACAAAGTACTTAAAGATACAAATAATACGTTACCTTAGTTCCGCTTTATCTGTATGTCACTTGCATTGATAACCCCCAAGGATTATTCAAAATAGTGTATAAATTTTAGAAAATATAAATAATATAAAGGGTTTTGTTCCATACTTATGTATATGAAATTGTGTATAGTTTAGAATGGTAATTTTGTAACGAGGCTTTCTACTTTATTTCAATTCATGTAATGAATAGATTAAATTGTGTTAACCGAAATTAAAAAAAAAGACTTAACGAATAGGGTAGATAGGCATTACTAGGATCATGACGTGATCTTTAGTTTTCCGCCTGTAACGACATGACGTATACAGAGTTGGAAATGAAGCGCGCTTTGGTTCGATATCGAACCTACACTGTGTTGCTGTCCCACGAAAACCATTAGGAATGCCATATTTAAAAAAAATTCGTATATACACTCAGGTAAGACAAAGCGCCCTAGATTACCCAAACAGTTTTCTTGTGACGATAACAATGCGCAAGTGATCTCCAAATAAGATGACATTAAAAAATTCTGATCTATTTCGAAACAGATACTCGAAAGCGATAAATAACATTTTCTAAGTGGAAATCGAATAGACAAATATCGTATATCTAGTATACAGCATACATATCGATATCATAAATTTAATATTAATATGAAATATCGATGTTTTATCTTAATTAAATATAAGCAGATACAATCTTAAAATAGCAACCATTGTGAAACTAACAATAGCAGAAAACGTCGAGCTTCATATAATAGATGGATATTTTCTTTTGCTTTTGAGAAACGAAAATCAATTCAGTGGCTTAGTTTCATTGTTATTGACTTTGATTATAAAGGAAGAATAACGGATTTTCTACTTCGTTTCAAATCCTTCGTCCACTTTTTAATCGTGTTTGCGAGACTTTTAGATAGCGGCTTTTTTATACTTAATTTTAAATTCTTTGAAGAAATTTTTCCTTTTTTTGGGCTTGTGACTTAAATAAGTAAACAAGTGTAAATAAATCTTTAGAAACGTGATAAAAGGTTTTGATAAATTTGATTTCAACCTTATAAATTTGTTCAAAAAAATATTTTTATATGTTATATATGTATATATGTATATCATTCCTTGTGTGCCAGCACAATTTTCTACGCTAATGTCACATTGAATGGAGAACACACAAAGAAGAACGTACGTCTTTTACGTGTGTTGTTTTTCTTTTTTTCTTGACTTTCTCTTCTTTCAGTTCATTTAATAAATACATACAAATAATTCAATAATTGTTAACAAGTGGATGTCATTCAATGCACAGACTTACTAGATTTGATAAACACTTTGCATGGGAAGTGTAGTAAAGCTATAATAAAGGAATTTCAGTAATTCCTACGAGATTGTGAAAAAACGAAATATTAATTTTTTGAAAAAACATTTAAATAATGAAAATTTATCATTATTAAATACATATTTGAAGTCATAATTAAAATAGTAACATGTAGGTACTTATGTAAATTAAGGTAATTACTAGAGGACCGTCGTGGCGCAGAGGCGCAACTTCTGCAACGCGACGGTTTCTGGGTTCGATCCCCAGTCGGAGAAGATGGATTTTTCTATTTCCATTTTCTTCGCTCTGGCAAACTAGGCAAAGCGCGGCGTTGAGTTCCGCCATTCAACACGCAATGCCTCGAAAAAGGTGGAAAGCGGGGACGTAGAAAGCAGGCACTGAGCAACGGAGTGTCTTAACACTAGGCTCCCACGGTTCCTGCAGTTCCCTCTGCCTACCCTGCCATGTTATAAATTATATACGAATTGCTATAAATTATATTGGTACGAAAACAAATTCAACATGATTCCGTATAATATTTATACTATATAAGGGTATTATTTACCTTTCTATTCTGGTACTACCGCCGTAAAACTTAATTACTTATTGTGCATTTCTATATTATAATTATGTAATGGTTTGGCTAGACAAAGGTATATAAAAAGAAGTTTTGTTCCTATAAAATGGAACAGACTGTATATAAAACATAATTCATCATTTTGTTTTCCTAACCTTTTTAAACTTTAAGCTTTTTCAATATATTTAGCAAATAATTATTGTCAATCTCTCTGCACCTAAAGTAAAGAGACACAGTAGAGTAGCGAATGAGGTCCGTCGTAACGCAGAGGCACTACACGTGATATTTTGTCGGTCCGAATCCCACTTGGGGAAAATGAATTATTTACGTTCGTAACAAGATGACACGTGGCATTGAAATCGCCACTTTCACGTCATGTTTCACAATGCGATTTTTTGTGATTTCCTCAAAACGAAGTCAAAGCGCGTTTGAGTTCCTCCAATGTAGATGCAATGTCTGTAAGGACGAGAGCGGAGGACAGTGTGTCTTAACTATGTTTCTACGAACATAATATGACCGTGAAGCTAAGAATACACGCACATACACATATTCATTAGCAGAGTAAAATCAGTTTGTTTTCAAAGTTACTCTCTAACAATAGCTGTAGTTAAAAACGAAGTACTTAAAATACCTCCTTTAACTTTTATCCTCCTTTTACTTCTATATTTCAGCTATCTTCTTCTACCAATATGAAATAATGAAAATATTAATTGATATTAGCGAATTTTGATGTGTAAGCAACTTGTGACATACTTATAATAAAGCTTATAATAAGCAAAATAGTGTGACCCTAAAAGTATGTCTAAAAATACAAGCCTTTAGGTGCTTTCCTGTATAAGTTTTAAGGAGTTTGCCATTATATATCTTAGAGTTTATAAACAAATTATACACAAAACACATTATATCGTAAATTAATGCATAGAATGAAATTTTTTAGCTATCAAAAAAAACATGTTTTTTCGTAGGCGCTTGTAACTTACATTGCAAATAACCCAAACCCTTTTTGTGAAAAACAATAATAAAGCTTTTACTCTCTAAGGAGCTTATTTTTGACGCTAAGAGGTTGGAAAGTAAGAAAAGATCCCATTAAATAATAGTATATTTTATTTTAAAGATCATTATTTCAATCTGGTAAGTCTTTACACCTGCATCCTTAACACTAATGCCTCGTCTGCAGCCAAGTCCAAATGGGTTGCCTGAACATTGTCCCTGGAAAATATGAATTGTGCACTTTATTTTTTGTCAAATGTATAAACATTTAACACAAGCTTTCTTTACCTTTTTGTTTCTTTCTGTTTTTTAAAGAGACTAGTGTCAAGACACTCTAATTTTCGTATTAAAATCAATAACTACTGAGTGATTGGTTACAAAGGTATAGTCAGCAAAATAATTTCTTGACTGGGCTTTAAACGCATAATTTCATATTTTCTATACATATAATAAAACTACAGTTGCAGGTACAAGAAATGTGTAAATTGTTAGTATGGGTAATCTGTCAATATAATATAATATAATAAAATCTAAATAATAATTTTAATTTTCATGTCTGTTTGTGCACTTGTGGATGTACATACGTATGGTTTAACGATAAAATTTTCATTATATTAAAAGTTTGTTATAAAAATGTTAGATCAATTTAAAGTATGTAAAGCGTTTCACTGAATCGGCTTGAAGTTAGAATTTTCTTTCCCATACAGACAAAGTTGAAGAAGTGCAACTAGTTATAAAAGGTCAAGAAATAATAAAAGTTATACCCATAACTTCTCGACGAAAGTGCACTACTGATTTCAACCTCCAAATGTCCGAATATTAAATCAAAAGCTGTCAAATCAACAACTTGATATGTTTTACCGACGTTCATCACAACTATATACGCATCGTCGTTGTACCACCTGTAAAAATATATATAAATATATATTTCTATTTAAAATAACATTTATAAATATGTAAATATTATCAAATATGCAAATATTTTTATTTTCATCATTAAGGATACTCTACTTACTGGTCAATTTATAATTAATTTCTTATCATTTCAAGCTGTGAATTTATCTCTAACATCAGCTCGAGTATATTTGATATACATATTCATAATCAGCTACAATTAGTTGCATATCTTTATGTGTCGTTTTTTTGTTTAAATGAGATTATTGATAAAGGACAAGAACCTCCTAATAAAATCCTTGAATCACTAACTCATGTACATATATATACATAGACACCATGTAAGTAAGACAGAATGTTCAATGTATTTATTGTAAAGACAGTATAATTGTGAATAATGAATGAATATTTTATAGGAAAAATATTAATGTTAAATATCTTTATTTTTATATTATGTTTATTTATCATCATTTGAACGTATTCAATTAAGATAAATCTTAGTTAGTACTTTCATAAACTTAGATTACGCGTCATGAATCTATTTTAAAATCAAGATTAACAATTTTAATTAAATTTATGATTTTAGAAAACTTTTTAAACATATTATTTTAAGCTGTCGAAGTGTTAAAGTATTATAAAAATATATAAGATACCTTTTAAAAGCAAAAACTTTACTGTTCAATGCCAAAGACTCATAACGTCCGAGCCTGAACGCTGGTCGCATACGAATTGATGTCAAACTTCTATATACTTGTAGGTGGGAGCGTACAGCTGATTTCTGCTTCGCTACATTTATGTGTTCATACCCTTCGGCTATTGGCAGCCAAGTTTTGGATGCTTTTGAAAATCCTGTAATATGTGAAAACTGAGTAGTTTTGTTTCATGATTATGTATTTTCTATTTGGTGTAATGTATTTAAAAAAGCTTTATGTTCCTAGTATAAATGAATATGGCGTTATATTCTGCTTACTTTCACACAATGTCATCTACAGGTATATTAAAATAAGAAGCAATATCCTGTCGTGGCGCAGAGGCGTAACGTCTGCCTGTAACGCGACGGTTACTGGGTTCGATTCCCAGTCGGGGAGGATAGATTTTTCTATTTCCATTTTCTTCGCTCTGGCATCTAAGGCAAAGCGCGGCGTTGAGTTCCGCCACTCAACACGCAATGCCTCGAAAACGGCGGAAAGCGGGGACGGAGTATGCAGGGACTAAGTAACGGAGTGTCTTAACACTAGGTACGTATGGTTCCTGCAGTTCCCTCTGCCTACCCTGCCATGTGCGGGATAAAGCGTGAAGCTAAAACAAAACAAAACAAAACAAACAATATCCTTGGAACATTTTTTATTCCTTTTTACGAAAATTGTAAGGATGGAAGAGTATGCAATTTGGCACAGTTATATTGTACGTGTTGCAAAAGTACAGAACGCTAATATTTTCCTATATTAATGCTTACAAAGTATATTTAATTATTAAATAAATCATTACACACACTGTCAAATATTTTACAATTAATACTTTTATATGACGTAACATATAAGTTGCTATGGCAGCGGGTAGGTTTGCTTATAAAGGGAAAAACAAACAATTAACGGCGTTAGGTTCTACAAGTCAAGAAGCTCATGTCTCGAACAAAAACTTCTGCGTGGAGTTTAAAAATGAACCTTTCGCATAACCAAGTATCTCACATTACAATTATTTAAAAAAAGTTTGACATGTTCACATACTGCTTATCTTCTTCGTTCTCATTAAAACCTTTTTAATTATTATAAGATCAAATATTAAATTACTTCATACATTCGTGTTTTTCTTCATATTAACTATGAAAAGTTATGAACTTTACTTATTTTAAGTGATCTGTGGTCAAACATATTTCGATTGTGAAAATATTATAAAGGAAATATATAATATATAATATTTTCTTTTAGATTGTAGCTACATATTATATAATAGAATATAAGAATAGGTAATCGATAATACTCAAACAACACTTACTTTTTATGATGATTAACGTATTTTTTAGTAGACAAATGTCATTTACTGACCAATTATCCATTAAGATTAAAATACAACTTAATATATCGCCACTAATACATGATACTAACAATTTATAAATTTCCAAAATATATTTAATTAAACTCAATGTAAGTTTAAGCTTTAATGGAAAGCAAATAGTTTATAGTTCTTCGCTTTACTATCTAATGTATTAAAGCCGAAAACTATAAAAAAATAAAATCAATAAGAAAAATCCTGCCTGCCTACCTGCATTCTTGCCATTATTCCACTGGAAGGGTGTTCTCACGGGGTCACGGGATACCTCTACGAAATTTATAGGGTCGTCGGTATTGCACGCCAAAGGGTCCCTCGTCTCAACCCAAGGCACGAAACCGTTGACCATCCCTATTTCCTCACCCTTTATAATTTGATTATAATATAAGTTAAAAGTAAATATGAAAATATGATTTTAATATTGAACGCGTATGGCTTGTCTAAGCATCTGACTACTACTATCTTGTGCATGACAAAAAACCTGCTTTACTTAGAGAAAACTTAATGTCATAATTTACTCATTTTCCTTTCAATAAACATATATGGTTTACATGTATCGGAATTTGAAAAATTTTAACATATGGCTTAGCGCTATATTAAAGCGCTTGCACGGTTTGTAAGAAGCGTGGGTTTAAATTCCGTTGCGTTCAAATTTTTACATATGATTTCTTTAAGTATTATTTGTATAAAAATCATAAAAAAGTACCCAGTACGATATATCTATTTCTAAATTAAAATTTGTCAGTAAGTTAGTCAAATGACTTAATCTTTATAGTATAGATCGCACATACATATGAAAAATCTTACTTATACAATGCCATAACTTACCATATAAGTAAAGGCAATGCCGGGTAGCAACAAAACAAGCATGTTGAAAGAGTCTACCAACTCTGGTCTGAAACGAGATGCTATACGGCTCTTGTCGTGGTTACCAGTCTGGAAGTATGACGATATAACTTATTGATATTAATATTTAGAAATTTTATATATAAATTTTAATAGTAAAGACATTGGGAAACGATTCTTATCTTTTTCGTCATTTTAATTATATTCCACCTCCCGTCTTTCTGTATTGTTTATTTAGGTCTACATTTATCTCAAATATTACATTAAAGAAGAATTACATTTAAAAAAATCCTTTTGTTAAACCCAAACTAGAAATTTGATGAGTGACGGAACTCAAAGCCACATTTGGTCTTAACAAAATAATGAAATTTACTGAGCGAATATTGAACCTGCTTTAGGTTCGTATAAAGGCTTAAACTACAAAAAATTATATTTTTAGTGAATGCATATTTTGATGAAATATTTTATACTTTATATTTTATACTTTTTAATTTTCTGAATTTGGATTAAATATATTCACTGCATGTATTAAACTCTTTTCAACAATACTACAAAAGAGCTAAAAAGCAGAATACTGTATACTGTAAGACTCCCCAGTGTAAAAATTGAACCCAAGTTTATCGCGTGCATAGATCGTAATGTTTCTTAGACACGCTTACATATATAGCTAATTAGTTAATAAGAATATATATATATATATATATATATATATATATATATATATATATATATATATATATATATATATATATATATATATATATATATATATATATATATATATATATATATATATATATATATATATATATATATATATATATATATATATATATATATATATATATATATATATATATATATATATATATATATATATTAGATATAATTACTGAACAAACTAATCTTAGGATCAATTACCATCCAATTAGCTGCCTTTGCAAGCGGTTTGTAGGTCAGCCACCGATCGACGGCATATTTGATATCTCTAGCGTCGGACTCCTTGTTCAAGTTCTTTATAAGTACAAAATTAATGGGTATATGTGCGCCGGGGTGTAAGTCCTCGCCGTAATAACGGACTGCATTTTTTATACTCGTGTAAGCTTCTGTTATCATTATCCTGTAAAAAGGTGTACAATAAAGTAGAAGTAGTTTCAATTTCATTTAAGTTAGTATTAGTAAATATTATTTCCAATTCGTGTGAAAATTTAAAATTAAATTAATTTATCACTCAATGACACTAAAAAATATTTCATTCTAAGGCTGAAAGATAAAAATGAGGATAAAATAAAATAAATATTTATACACATTGTATTGCAACATTTAAGATACGTTTTGAGTTATTAGAGGTTTCCTATGAATTATATTTTAGCACGTATATATATACTTCATAGCAAGGAGCCTTTAAGCTTACGTAATATCAATATTGTTCTTTAAAATATTCTAAAAGAAGAGCGGCGATAGGTTCACTTAATAGTCTAATCATAAAAAAACATATAAAGTTAAGAAAACTATCTTCTAGATTCTGAAAATGCATCATTTTATAGTTTATGAAACAAAAATCAAAAGGCTTCTTTCAACATATACAGAACCAGATCATATATTAAGTTGAATTCAAACGAACGACCTTTGACCCCGACGTTCTAAGCTTTACCGTCACCGTGTATTTACGTGTCCCTCGTTATTATCCTAGACAGTAACAAGCTTAAAGCCACTCGGTTCAACAGAATGCCGTTTTACTGTAAAGCCGGTCATTAATTTTGTAATGGCTTCCATCAGCGGTGGGAAATAAAAATGCAGTTAAAATTTTATATTGAACGCCCAGTCTCTCTAACCTAAGCTTTATCATTTATTGTCATATAATTCACTAAATTATGTTAGCGAATTTAAGTGTACTTTATAAAATAAAGATAGATATAGATACTCAAATACATTTTTTCGAGTATTTTAGAATCAAGTACTTGTAAAAACCTTTAACGATATGTTCACTTATATAGGGTTTGGAGGGCAGTGGTGATATCATTCTAACCTGTATGAAATTAAAATTTAGTTTTTAAATTTTGAACATTTACATCAATCATCACTAGCACTGTTTTAACGTTTTTTAAATTTTTTTTGAATTAGTTAATGGTCGAAAGGTAGCTCACTCCTAATTCCCTCCTCTCAGTTATACTTCATCAAGTAAAAATTAAGAATGGAACTAAAAAACTATATAATAACCAAATTTTATTTATAGGCACGCAGTATCATATATGTAGCAGGACTTAATATGGCGACACATAGTTAAAAGAAAGCGTCATGCCTAAACTAACAACATAAATAAAATAAAAATAACAAATTCCTCGAGTGGCATATGAACTCATAACCATCGTGTTTAAAGTCAGACTTTGTACCGCTGTGTCATGACGGTATCTTTTTTTTAGGTTTGAAACCCTTATATAACTTATTATATGATAGACATTATAGGAGCTGTAAGTGTCTGATTGTAAAAAGTACTTATTATTCTCCATAACATTTAACAGCTCTTATCTAGAACAAAGCTATCAAATGGGACAACAAAATTATTTCTTTTTTACCGCGTTAGGTTAAAAGTCAAGTTTATTACATAACTGTTTGTAGTGAAAATCGGAAGTTCTATATATTTTGTACACTAGCATCTCTTTCTACTCTACTAGTACTAACTAGTATAAACCTCCCTTTTCACTTTTCAACTTTAACCGTGTAAAGTGGCTTCATTGAACGCCACGGCTTACCTACTGAACAATATAAAATATTAGTCAAATGAGAGTAGAACTCTATATTTCTTTATGAACACTACTAAAAAAAGAACTAGAATACTACTAAAAAACTTAGAAATTTAAATTTGCGGTCGTTTCTGAGTATTTTTACTACAAACATAAGTTTGTAATTTTTTATTTTCATTTAACAACCACAGTAGTTACAATGCTGTCTTGTATTCGATTCCATATTATTAACTGCAGTAATGTACTTTTAAAATACAATTATAAATCCTATTTACCTGGTTAAGTTGTCTCGAACACTTATAGCATCAAATACGTCTCGGAACTGTGAAATTAATTCATACGTTTCTTCTTGGTCCTTTGTATAAGTGTGGTCTAAGTAATCGTAATCATCTGGACCGAAGCCAGGTTTTCCAGTTTTTGGCTCATCAAGATATCTACCTCCATATAGATCTTTATCGATTTCAAATATGTAATTTACACCGTTAATTCTTAATCCTGCTACTCCTTTTTCTAGCCAGTATTTTAAAATGTTCTGGAAAGAGATAGATAGGTGTACAATATTTGTTATAATTTTATTAATAAATAAATAGTAATTCTATGAATGATTTTGTGAAAAATTGCCACAAATTATAGATCTATTATCTTAATTGGGGTGCTTAGTATCATCTTTTACATGTTACCTTATATAATGAATTAATGAATACTCATTTCTTTGGCGTAAATCTGTTGTCATGAAATTTGTTTATTTGTATATACAGCAGTTAGATTACAAATAATATTTAGGAGTGTATGGGTGTTTATGGGATCAAACGCAAAGTGAGTTTTTCCATAAATTCTAACAGAAATGGCCGTGTTACCATTTTTATTTTTTATACTAAAGTTACAAATTTAAAATAACAACTGAAAAACTAAAATTGTATAAGACACTCTAAACTATAAACCTCTCTGCTTCAAAAATTTACTCACTTTCATTTCCTCTACCACAACTGGATTTCTGTAATTCAAATCTGGCTGAGCGCTCCCGAACTGATGCAAATAGTATTGATCACGAGACGCCTTGTAATGCCATGCGCTTTTTCTGAAAACACTTATCTGGAAAAGAGTGGATGTATATTTTGTAATAAAATTTAAATTTCTTAGACCTATAAAGTCAAGCATTTAAAACTTATATCAATTCTAAAATAGCTAATTTTTAGTTTCAAGTAAAAATTTTATTTATTACTTAAAATTGAAAAATTTTAAACAATTTGGTGTAACAGAACAGTCAGAAGAGAAGTCTAGTTTTAAGTCCTTTCACCGAAATAATATTTCATTCAGTTATTGTGTTTTAAGTGTTGAAACACAATACCGTTGTATTTCCAAATCTCCCTACATGGGATTCCCAGAGGGTAACTAAAACAACAATAAACTCACAACCAAGCCATTTTTAACCATACTATCCCACTGAGCCAATTCCAATAGGCCTAAGTGCTATATGCTATATTTTTTTTTTTTTTTTTAGCTTCACGCTTTATCCCGCACATGGCAGGGTAGGCAGAGGGAACTGCAGGAACCATAAGAACCTAGTGTTAAGACACTCCGTTACTTAGTCCCTGCTTACTCCGTCCCCACCATATATGCGTATATGCTATATATACTATAATATATGCTTTTGTTACATATTAATAAGAAAACAGAACAATCTCCTTGTGAGCCTTCATCATTTCCGCAACTAGAACAGAATGCATCTACATAATTACATTAGGATGTTCGACTCGACACTACGAGCATCGTCTTTATAGATGTACCGTAATGAAAATATATTGCCATGCCCTTGTAATGGCCTTTTTACTGTTATGAGAAATGCTTTGGTGTAATAGCTCAGTAGCTTGTAGCTGGCTTTAATAAATACGACTAGAATCATATTTTGGAAGTTTCTAAATGTATAAATGTGGCAAAGTACAAATTTTCTTCAAATCAAGTTTTGATCATATAAACATATGTAATATATTTTGTGTAGAACTTTTTAACATAATTAAACAGAAATATAAAGGTAACGTTTCTCTTCTAAGCAACTCAAATACTGTAACTCATTTATGATATTTCAAAAATTTATACTATAATTATACAATATACGCTATACAATCTATCGTTTTACCCAATTGTTCGGCGGACTCCTCTGACCCTTCGCGTTTAGATGTCCATTCTCCCATATATACCAGTCGCTGTAATATTCATCCTTATTAGATGATTTAATGAACCATTCACTCTCGTTACTTGTATGATTTGGCACAAAATCTAATAGAATTTTTATATCTGGAATAAATTTATTATGATTGATGTATTATATCGTATAAAAATACAAAAAATGTATAATAACAATAACATGATACTAAATACCTGAAGTAACTCTGACTACTGGTCCAGGGACATTAAGATTATTCTTAAAAAGGACCGCGTATAAAAATTAGCATTTTTCAATTGAAATTAATATTTTTAATTTTAATTCCTGAGATCAGCACTTTAACAAAACTAACTCACTTTATAATATTGGTACGAATAGTATGTATCGAAACCCCTTTTGAGATCATAACTATGACTTTAATACAATTTCAAAGTTATGTATGTTAATTTGAAATATCTGAACAAATTGTCGTCTTAATTGAACAATAATATCTAAAAATATAGAAAAATATGGCACAATATTGTCCTCTTCAAAGACTTTTAAACTTTGGTCGTTTATCTTTGGCCAAAGCTTCATAAGACCCATTATAATAAAGTTCTTCTTACTTAGCTCATTAGCCTTTTTGAGAAGTTGTTCGAAGTCCTCCATGTTCCCGTACTCTGGTTGAATGGAATAGTAGTCCGATACATCATAACCAAAGTCGTGCATTGGCGACTTGAATATAGGAGATAACCACGCAGCATCAACTCCGAGATCTTTTAGATATTCCAGTTTGGATGTTATTCCTTAAAATAGTAAAACAAATATTAGCTTACAATAAATAAACGCTTTGTAAATAATATTACGGGTTTAGTGAAATAGCATTACTTAATTGTCTTAGTACTAGTTTTTATTTTATTAGTAATATCTAAACCTATTATCGAATTCATATAATACAACGTGGTATTTCAATATAACCTTATTCTACCTATCTTACTAAATAAGAACAGTTGAAATGTATACACATATTTTATGTTAGTCATTATTATTTCTATAGTATTATTATTAGTATAACACGTATAAACGACGAAGTAAACAAAATAATTATAAATAAATAAGATGGACATCTAGTAAAAATCAAAAAAAAAAATATTCTTGAGTCTTTTAAAGAAATTACTTCGAACGTACCATTTATATCACCGATCCCATCCCCATCGCTGTCCATGAACGACCTTGGATATATTTGGTAGAAGACAGCATTCTCCCACCAATCCTGTTTCACATTCACATTTTCATATCTCCCTTCAACAAGTAATCCAACGACGAGTAGATGCCACACGACTGGAACAAAACTTTTTCAATGTACGTAGAACGTACAGTGTTTGTACGCACGACATAACTTGAGCTTTCAAACTTTTTAATAAAAACTCTAAGTATGAATGAATACATTCGATTTAACTTTTTGTCCCTCGCAGCTTTTACTGTCTGTTATAAAGTTCCTCTTACACCATGTTTGTGTTGAAGACATAGTAATTATAAACAATAATACACTAATAATTACAAATGACATTTTCGTTTTCTTTACATCAGCTATAACTATAGAATTAGGTCTCTCTTTTAAAACGAGGGTAGTCTTATATTATAAAAGGTACAAAAGCGATAAATGTATGTCTATCGAGGTGGTTTCATGCAAGCAACGGTCCGTATTGGAAGAATAAATACTCTGAAATATTGTTATTAAGTGATTGTGTCATGTCACTTGAAACATATCGATCGATATATTTCGATATTTTTTTAAAACATAACTTTAACATCTGTTAGCTAATTATAGTTTATTTTACTACTATAATATTCTTTATTATATGTACTTTCTAAGTATTCACTATCTTGTATTTATATATATATTTTTTTCATTATTTTCACTAAAAATCTAAATTGTTTCAAAGCAGTCTTATAAATTATTATGTTATAAAACATTGATATGAGACACATTTTAAATGAAACTTCTTAAGTAGATTAATCATGTTACTGTTGTACATATTTTAATCTAATATTTCAAATACTATGCAGTATTCCATAAGCATGACCAAGTTTGTACTAGTTGACATAGTAAAATCTTTTATTTCTTTAATGTATAAACCAGTCCGGTTAAAAGGGAATAACTTAAAATAGCTTTATTTATTCACAAAAACGTCATCGTAATACTACTCGAGATTAATTATACTTAAAATCAGCTTAATCGTTTTAATAAAAAATACACGAACTTAAATTTCACCATTTATCATGAACCAAAATCGCAAACTTGAGAATACACTACATTTTAATTGCCTGCTGCACTTTATAAGAGATTACAAATAGTAGACGTAGACACAAAATTCAAAAACATATTTTTATTGACGAAAGTAAACGCTATACTTTCAGTTTATCTTAATAAAAAGAAATATATAATTTAAGAAAAATCGATTAACACTTGTACTCACTCGTTTTCATCACGAACATTCCCAGCTAACCAAACTCGATGTGAGCATTACCGAAATTGACCGGATCAAAATCAATTACGCGCGGCCGAGTGAACTAAAGGCTATGTACCCCACTTTATATTACATTAGCGGCGATTTCTGTTTGTAAACATTTCTTTTGTTTCTTTAAACTTCATTCTGTGTTAGTGAATAGTTTTGTAAACCATTTCGGTCATCTATCTAGTGATGTCATTATTATAACATGTTATGTCATCTTTGTTTTCTGGTCTTTTTTTTAGCTTTGCTAAGACATTTCGCTCTTTACCTTGCTAATACGTGATCGCTTCGATTATATTTTTTATTGTAGTACTTCGCTTGCTTTACTTCCCTTCACCTTACCCATCGCTTAGCTTACATGACATTCTTGTTTCTTCATTTCTACATACAAATTAAGCACGCAATATATTTTTATATAATAGTTAATAAATGAGCAAGTAATGAACTTTTACTATTACTTAAATTATTGTTAGATTGAATTGGCCAGCTTCCAAATGCTTGACAGATCACGCTTTATATCCCGCATTTTGTATGATTTGCATGAAGAATCTCGTGTCAATATTAAAACACTCTGTTTTGTACTTTAAACTTGAGATTGAGATATTGTGTGCCATATTGCTAAACTCACCACTGCTTTTTTCTTGCTAAAGTAAAAAAAAATAAGTTGAGGTTCAGATAATAAGCTGGTTGTTAAAATTGTCTACTAAATAACGGTCAATAATTGAAACAGGTATTTATCTGCTAGATATTTCTATCGAGACATTGAAAGCAAAATTGGGTTTATTATGTTTATTATTATATATTAATTTATTTTTTATGTGCCACTTGATGAAACTATTATCTATATGGGACTTTATCAGCAAGTGGTGACACCAGGCCTGAATTAATTGAGGGTTAAGAACGAAAGACTACGTCTCCATTATAGCCTTTGTATTGCTTCTGTATACATATATTATAATAAGCTGAAATAATAATAGTACTTAACCAAAAATATAAAATGATTTTCTTTATTACAGGTAAGCGGGAGCTTTGAATATAACATGAGGATGCGTGAGTCCTTGGAATATTGTAACATGGAGAGTAACGTTTTTAGATTTACAGGCAAATAATAATTGTTCTTTTTATTTTTCTAGTCTCTATATCCCGTACAACAAGGTAGGTAGAGGATACCGTAGGTATAAAAAAGTAGTGTCAAGACACTACGTTCCCTACTTTTCGCTTTTGCGTGTTACCTGGCGAGACTTATTGCTAGAGTAAAGAAAATGAATACAGTTAATTTTCCTCAAGTAGGAATCGAACCCACAAACATACGCTGTGACTCTGCGCCATGACGTTTCTACTCCTCTTTTTCTTTGTCTTTTGAAATTCACCCTATTGTGACATGTTTTTATTCAGATAGATATAGGGAATATGTCAAAATTACAATATATTACTTAAAATTTTAGGTGAAATATGACCCAATAATAACATTTTTACAAATTAATGATTCCCGAAGGAATTCATTATTTTTATTTCTCCATTCTGAGAAGAATAAAAATTGTGTTGAAATCCTCAACTTTACACACAAAATTGTCAAAGTGATTTGAAATTCTCTCATCATATGTATATACGGGATACAGCGTCAACATGAATATATATAAAACAAGAAAATAAAAGAAAAAAAAACACTATCAATTTTGATACTCGGGGAAAGAAATCATTTGACAAAATTTAAGAAAATTTAAAGCACGAATTGAACGCACGCCTATCAAATGCCTTTTAAATACTTTGTTATATTATTTATATTTTACTTGTAGAGATCCTGCCACTACACTTTTCTCACAGAATACAAGATTAAATAATTTCTAAAAATATTAGAAAACGAATACTGATTTAAAACTAGCCATACGCTCTCATCAAGCTACGTCGAAACTCTTATATTTCTCACAATTTATTTATGATGTTAGCATCTCTGTAGGGATAATTTAGCATTTTCCTCTAACAACAGATTTTTGCTAGCAAATGAAAGTGCTATATATTTTTTTTACATTTAAAATGTTATTTCACATGACTTAAATACATTTTTTTTTAGCTTCACACTTTATCCCGCACAAGGCAGGGTAGGCAGAGGGAACTGCAGGGACCGTGGGAACCTAGTGTAAGAACCCCCGTTGATTAGTCCCTGCTTTCTCCGTCCCCGCTTTCCGCCGTTTTCGAGGCATTGCGTGTTGAGTGGCGAAACTCAACGCCGCGCTTTGCCTAGTTTGCCAGAGCGAAGAAAATGGAAATAGAAAAATCCATCTTCTCCAAATGGGGATCGAACCCAGTAACCGTCGCGTTACAGGCAGACGTTGCACCTCTGCGCCACGACGGTCATCAATACATTTATTATTCTTCTAAGTGCATAATCGATGTATCGCACTCGATATATCGATCAATTACACATTGATAGCTTCAAATGACAAAGTCATTATAGGAATCATTTATGACTCGGATGAGTAATATACGTATAGGGGGTTTTTTATATTAGAAAATATATTACATCGAGGCTGTATAAATATTGGCAGAGATTTCTTTAAAAATTAATATATTCTCAAATAATTACTTTGCAATGTTTGCTCAAATTGAAACAGATTTTTTATGCCTTCTCTTAGACGAATCGTTTAATGACCAAACTTATTTTATTATAACTTATATATATATATATATATATATATATATATATATATATATATATATATATATATATATATATATATATATATATATATATATATATATATATATATATATATATATATATATATATATATATATATATATATATATATATATATATATATATATATATATATATATATATATATATATATATATATATATATATATATATATATATATATATATATATATATATATATATATACAATTTCGTTATAATTATTAAGTAACTAAGCTATTTTAATCCTAGCTACTAAAAATATATAATATTCTATAAAGCGCCGCTGTTGATTTTCACCTCTCAGAAGGTTGTCTCGAATTCTGACAAAAAGCGGATTACAGAGTAACTTAAAACCAGGCGCGCGATATTTACTATTTTATATGAAAAATAAAGCTTTTATAAGCTAAATGATATTTAAAAATCTCATTTTTTTATGTACATATCTTGTTGACCTATTTTAACGAAATTGAGAAGATAAATTTACTATAGCTAAAATTTGTATAACGAAGCGACAGAGAAAGCCGATATTATTAAATTAAACTGAAAATAACTTCAATTTACACGCATGTATCTACATTATATATGAGAATAACGACCATCAGCGTCAATTAAATGGAACTACTGGTCCTGTAAATCCGAAGGACAAGCGTTAAGTAAATCTGCGCTAACAAAATACTCTTCATTAACAAGATTTCCCTGAAATTACTTCGCTGCATATTTATCAAACGGTGCATCACAGAATATTTTTGCATAATATTTTTGAGCTTCTAAGTTTAAAGAAAAATCCGTTTGAGAAAAATGAACGTTAAATAGAATAAATTTCAATTTGAAAAAGATTAGTTACCAACAAGAAGTATGTATGTATGTAGTATATATATATATATATATATATATATATATATATATATATATATATATATATATATATATATATATATATATATATATATATATATATATATATATATATATATATATATATATATATATATATATATATATATATATATATATATATATATATATATATATATATATATATATATATATATATATATATATATATATATATATATATATATATATATATATATATATATATATATATATATATATATATATATATATATATATATATATATATATATATATATATATATATATATATATATATATATATATATATATATATATATATATATATATATATATATATATATATATATATATATATATATATATATATATATATATATATATATATATATATATATATATATATATATATATATATATATATATATATATTGTATAATAGCAAAACAAAAAGCTTTAACATATAATAATATATAATAATAAAATAAAATATACGAAATTGACCATCTCAATAATTGCTATATGTTACTTGAAACGATTAACGTATATCCTATAACATATATAACTTTTTATATGTACCTATGCACACTTCATGTTGGATATTCCATTGAGATAAATGGACTGACTCAAGAACAATCTTTTAATATGTGTTTTAGTTCTTGAGATTAGCATGTTCAACCAAACGAACATTTTAGTGTTAGTATTAGTCTAGATTTAGGACCAACTGTCGGTTAATTCTTGTGTTGATTTATTTATTTAGTAATATTTATCCAATGATATTTTCGAGCAGATTGCTTAAAATTACAAAAGTTTCTACAATTTATTTTAAAACTTTCTATAATTGTATAATATTTAAATTAGCATAAATTGATTTATTATTTAATTTAACATATATTTATGATATAAATAGATTAAAAAGCAGTTAGACAGAATTTCAGTACTAATAAAATATATTTCACTAAAAATTGTTTTTGTTCGTCAATTTTCTCTCTTCGTCTACTTTCTAAGCTATGTGATGTAGATATCACCCCATTTAACGTGTATTTACGTTTAGTATATTTCTATAAAACGCTTTAAGTACCGCTTTAAATCTACTTATATACTTAATTATGTGATAATATTCTTCGAAAAAATAGTTTATTTGAACGCGCTATTCTCAGAAACTCGAGAAAAAATGTTTGCTTATAATAGTATGAAAGAACAATATACTCTATGGATACTTAGAACAGGTCTTATAAAATTCTTAATTATTTTTGTTTGACCACGTGTGAAGTCGGAGGTAAAAGTTAGTGTATAATAAAACGACAAGTAGTAAGGATAAACTCTATTTTTTTTAAAGACTTTTAAATATTTCTTAAAAGAAGAACATAATTATATTAACTTTATAATTAATTAATTAGAATTATTTCTTCATGTCTCCAAAACAATACGCAAAAAACCTTTCACTATGCCAAAAATAGAAAACCTACAAACTAATTTTCTAATTAACTCGAACTAATTAGTTTAATTGAATTCATTCTTCAAAATTACCTTTAAATATATATACTTAGATCAAAGTTGGTACTTAAGTTTTAATCTTACTTTAGGTCTTGTTAATTGTATGTAAAATCTTGCCTTCTATTAATTCTGACTCTTGTTAAAGGAACCCTTATGGAAAGTCACGCCAGATCCTAGAGTATCTTGAATATGGCAGTAATTAATTATTAAATGTTAGTTGTTAGCGTGGTTGATTGTTTTGTGAAAGCTTAAAATTTACTTAAGCAAAAAGCTTACAAAGCACACATTGTGGCTCTGTGTAGAATGATAAATTTTAATTTACATTTAAAGTTATCCTTTTGTCATATAAATATAGAAAAATAATGAACGGATGTTATATAATACTATAATTATAGTATATTAGTACCGTCGTGGCGCAGAGGCGCAACGTCTGCCTGTAACGCGACGGTTTCTGGGTTCGATCCCCAGTCGGAGAAGATGGATTTTTCTATTACCATTTTCTTCGCTCTGCTAAACTAGGCAAAGCGCGGCGTTGAGTTCCGCCACTTAACACGCAATGCCTTGAAAAAGGCGGAAAGCGGGGTCGGAGAAAGCAGAGATTCAGCAGAGGAGTGTCTTACAACTGGGTTCCCACGGTCCTTGCAGTTCCCTCTGCCTACTGCATACAGTACAGTGCATTATACAATAACCTATGACAAAATTTAGAGAACGTAGTGTCTTTACACTGATTTTTTCTCCATACTCTATAAAAGTGTGAATTGTCAAATACCTACCCCTTATTATATTAAAAATATGGCCTTATTTTTAATTTTATTCACAATGATAGATAAATTTATATACATATTTAAAGTAACGTAGTTTACTTCAACAATTAAATGTAATTTCTGTGTAATACAATTTTTATACTTTTGTTTAAATTAAGCTCTAAAACAATTTCTGCCTGGTAAGCTCTACAAAGAAAAGACGTAATTAAATATACTTTGTTATTGTAAACCAGTCGTGCGTGACCGTCACTGAAGGAATTACAAATGTTTTTGTAATGTTTTATTTTCATATGAACTAGTGACTCGCCATGGCTTTCCTTAATATTTAAATAGATTAATATTAATTCATCATTTAACAAGAACTGGTCAGATCAAGAAAATATGTAAAATATTAACGCAGCGGGAATTGCACCCACGCATCTTTAAGTATGCGTTCTGCATCACCTTGCGTCAAATTTTTTTATATATAAAGTTTTTTACATATATAAAGTGATGTCGTTATTTGAATATATTTTTTATAGCTTCTTTATCCCGCACATGTCAGGGTAGGCAGAGGGAACTCCAGGAACCATATGAACCTAGTGTAAAGACACTCCGTTGTTTAGTCCCTGCTTTCTCCGTCTCCGCTTTCCGCCATTTTCGAGGCATTGCGTATTGAGTGGCGGAACTCAACGCCGCACTTTTGCCTAGTTTCCAGAGCGAAGAAAATGGAAATAGAAAAATCCATCTTCCTCGAGTGGGGATCGAACCCACAAACCGTCGCGTTTACAGGCTTACGCCTCTGCGCCACGACGGTCCTCATATAAATATTATGTATAAATTCATATATATTCAATTTCTATATTCTTATTACATTTTCGCGATTTTTATACATTTTAAATAAAACGATTTACCGGATTTATCACGTATATTAACATATTTTTTGTGAAATCCGATATTTCTAACACTTTGCAGTAGTCCGTGGTCACGGGTAAACTGAACGACGTGGCGTTCGTGAAAATGACAGATCACTTGATATAATTATTATATCAAACTACCGCCAACGATTCTTAAGTTGCCTCGCGTACTGCCCTGGATTCCTGCAGAGTAAGCTGACTGTATCCTGCCCTCTGGTATGGTTTGTTTGGGATTTTAAAGTTTTTATTACTGGATCCCAAGTGGTGAGAGCTTCCAACCGTCTTCTATATTTAAATTAGGATAAAGGACCGCAGACTACTGCAAAGTGTTCGAAACGTCGGGCTTATTAAAACATATGTCAATATTAGCGATTAATCAGGTTAAACAGTTTTAATTAAAATATTCCATTCCTTTTATTTTTTTTCCCTTTAGTAAAAATACAAAGCGCAGCGTTGAGTTCCACCACTTAACAGCGTTGAGTGGCGGATGTTAACGCCAGACATAGTAGAAAGCAGTATATATATATATATATATATATATATATATATATATATATATATATATATATATATATATATATATATATATATATATATATATATATATATATATATATATATATATATATATATATATATATATATATATATATATATATATATATATATATATATATATATATATATATATATATATATATATATATATATAAATACATACAAGAAAAATGCCATCCCCAATTGGTTTATACCCAAAATATTATATTAGAAGAAGTCATTTGAAAGGTTAAATCAAATTCGCCCAAATATCGGTTACGACGAACCAGTAAGTGTGGAAAATTGATAAGATTATGTCAAAGCGGCTTTATTTAGCGGATCTTCAAGAAAGTCAATGGACTTTAATGTTGTCTTGGTAAAGTAAGGGTTTTTTTTAATTTTAACTTCACGTTGAGCGATTCTACTGAACATATTTTGACGCAAATTTATACAACATTGTGTTTTTTTAGAAATATATAAATTATTTAACATTTATTTATAATTTCTTACTCCTTTTATGTAAAAGAAACCGACAGACCGACGGGGCTTAGATGTGCAGCGTTTATCGGTTCGATTCTCATTTAGTTAAGATGATTTTTTAATATCCATTTTCTTCGCTCTAACAACTAGGCAAGCGCGACGTTGAGTTCCGCCACTCAACACGCATTGTGTCGAAAAGGCGAAAAGCGAGGAACGGAGTGTCTTAACACTAGATTCCCACGGTTCCTACGGTACCCTAGTTATAGTTGAGACTGAACTGATAAATAAAAGCTTTAAAAACATGTTTCACAAAAATATATAGGGAGTGATATCCTTTTAACAACGGAATCAATGCAGTGGATTTCAACTGCAATGCGCCTTTGTGATATTAGAAAATAATTCTTCAACTACAGCAATTTCAAAGTACTGTTCGTGCTAACATGTTATATTTAACTAGGGGCTCGTAAATTGCACCGATTTCTATTTCTTTTTTGCTGTCTACTTCCTTTTAATATTTGTAGCTACTTATTTTACACGGTAGGGAATAAAAATCTTTTCTATTAGAGTATTAAGTATTTTCAAATAGTGAATTAATAAAAATTTTTACCGTATAAAATCATTTCTATCATTTTTTGCATCAAATAGCCTAGTGTTATTAACAAAAATTGTTGTATGAACTCGGTTCCTGAAGAAGTAGTATATATAAACATAATATATACTTCGAATGCATTATCTTACTAATGCTGCTTAAGGTAGAAAAAATATATTATGAAATTAATCAATTTATTGCACGTTTTTAAATTTTAATTTTTGGAATTTTACGTATTACTTAGTGAGTGGCGGAATGAAAATCATCTACAACCAATTTTATAATCTAACACTATCATAATTCACAGTGATAATGCTTAAAAAAACCTTTTTTATTCAAAATTTACTAAATTTAGCGCAGATATATAATAAAACGCTATATATACTATATATACATAGTAAGCAGGGACTAAGTAACGGAGTGTCTTAGCACTAGGTTCTTATGGTTTCTGCAGTTCCCTCTGCCTACCCTGCCATGTGCGGGATAAAGCGTGAAGCTAAAAAAAATAAATATACATATTTCTTGTTAATTAGAAAATTTTTGCAAAATGTTACTCCATACTTTGCTGACTTGTAATTGGTAATAATAATTATTATTGGCCAAACCTTACATTCGCTTCGATCTCTAAGGACTAGTTTCTTGCGTAAGTACTACATCATACATTATAATATTCTTTATGTAACACAGTATATATAGCAATATTTTAATTGTAAAGAGTTATACATACAAAACGAGCCAATACAAAGAATATTTTAAGTTCAGCATCGCTGGCTTTAAAAGTTGAAGTAAATACGACCACTGAGCATAAAGTTTCGATAAAATCTTATAATATATTTCTTGGTTAGTATATAGTTGTTGCAGCGAAATGTTACTGAAGTCAAGCTGCAAACTCTAATCTCAAGAGAATGTATGTTATCGAATTCTATTTTTACCTTAAATTGATGAAGTATTATCAATACATATATAAATATCTACATATATTAAGTTACTGACATAATTTGAAACTGAAATTTGGCATATAGGGTCCATGGGGATAATTAAGAGGGAATTCCCAGAAACTAATGGAAAAGGGTAATACTGGATTTTACGTTTTGTTATACAAGACATGATTGCTAATAATATTATTTATTGAAAAATAAATATTTATTGACAATGAGGTATAAAAATCGAAATATAGTTTCGATTTATGCCTTGAGGCGCTCCTCATCTGCGCTAAGGTAGGTAAGGTAGCTAAAATGTGCTTAAATTAAAATTGATCTAACTAGTAAAATTATTTATAATTTTACGTAAAAGCACTTCTTATTTTCAAGAGCCTTGACGTAGATACGATCTAAGCGACGGCAAAGTGAGATGTTTTATTCAGTCGACGTCAGCCGCTTCCTGCGCGGTAATGAACCAAATCGGATCGTTTTAACGTTCATCGAGATAGTTATATTTAAAAAATATTACGCAATTTGCCTACTGTAAAGTGAAAAAAAGATCTATAAAAAATAAATTTCTGTTCGCACAAAATGTTTACTTATAAAATAAATAAATATTCCTTACTTAATAAGGTAGCTGTTGCTTTGTGTATTATGGAACTCAACGCCTTCTCTATTCTGTTAACTCTATTCTTACCGAAGTGGGACGATTTAATCATATATCAATCATGGACCGTGTCAATATGTAGTAATACTTAACACTTGTAGTAAAGGAATTTTCTTTTAAAAAATCAATATTATGTCATATTTTTGATTTAAAAAGAGATTGATCAAGTGCGTTTGTTCAATTTACGAGTATAGCACACATTGAGTATGATAATCACAAACATACGTTTCCTTATATGCTATTTAAAAATTGATTGTTTTTAAGTAAACAAACTTCTTAAAAGCGAAATTTCATTGGTATTGTCGCCAATGTCCTTCTGGACGTTGAAAATTTTAAAATTGCAATAACTTTAATAAAGAAAATATACAAAAGTTTTAACTTCTCCTAAGACCTCCTTGAACGTATTTCTTTCTTATATCTAAGATTTTATAATAAAATTAAATATTTTTAATATAAAAATAGTTTGCTCCGTTCGGAATCGTTAGCTGACCATAATATTTTAATTTATGCTGCTACAAAATGTAGCATTCATGTTCCATTCGACTATGAAAGGAAAAAAGCTTTTCAGACATTTATTTTTGCTAATACTGGCGTGTTTCCAAAGGCGTAGGAAACAGGCCAGTTGGCTATAATGTATTATTAATTTGGTTCTTATATTTAAGACTAAAGCGAATAATAGAAAGATATATAAGTTCTGTAGCTGATAATATCTATAAGTTAAAAGTTTTAAAAATATTTATAAACCTTTCTAAACGACCAATTTTCGTCGGGTAACATCGTTAAGACACAGCATTGAGTGTATCGATATTATTTCTTTACCCATTTTATGTAAAACTGTATAAAAAATGCAATTAATATCAAAGATTGAATGTCACTGTAATAATAAATGTAGTTTAAATTTTCGTCAGTTCAATATACAACATACTATAGGTTTATAATAATATGATAAATAGGTAACAAATAATTACTAAAGTAGCTACAATAGGAAGTACTATTGCTATAAAATTATATTAAATTATAAAATTATAAATTATTGAGAAATAATAAATTGGCTGAACTTATAAAGTTAAGCTAAATTATTATTTCTCAATATACTAAGGTATATAGTAAATAAAACAATAATAACAGTTTTAGAATTAGTCTTAGTTAAAACCTGTTTGACAAATATAGAACGTTTTCCAGTCATCTATGAATCACCAAGGTTTTCTGGAAAAAAATACAAAATAATAAGCAATTAATCAGTGTTTGAGTTGTGGGGTTGTAAATATTCTAACTCAATGGCTGCCCTATATACCAGGATAGATAGAGATAGCCAAATCCAGCTTTCAAACGTAAAGCTTCAATTCAAAATTTTGCGCATTGAGAAGTAAGAGTTTGTATTTACAAGTAATATTACTACGATGATAGAGCTTAGAGTTAAACACTGTTCCACAGCACCACAATATTCTCTAAAGTTATGATGTAACTATAACTAGTAAGTGTACGTTTAAGAAATTAAAAAAATATACGTACTTCCCATCTTTTTAAGGTTTTCAAGAAGGTTTTCAAAAAACTTAAGTTGATCTTTTTCTGCAAAGTTTTAAAAATAGATGAACTTACTAGCTTCCATTTATATTGTAAAAATATAATAACTTATTTAAATAAACCTACCTTCTTGGCTTATATCCTTTTCTGAAACAAAATATTAAAAATCAATTTTTGTAAACATATATATAATAAGGTACAATAGATCATTTTCTGTTAACATCGCTAAGGTTGAGGATTCAATCTTTGCTTGGGGAAATGAGCTGTGTAAAATTCCCTCCTCGTAACCGGTACGTATGTATTCCGGTACTTAACTGCCCAGTGTTGCTGTCAGCAGATGCTGCGATTTTTATAATAAAGAGAAAAAATATAAGTACTAAAAAATAATTTAAAAAATATTAAATCGTACTCACTCATTTTTTCAATCTCATGTTCTTGTTCCTTTTTAACTGAAATATAAAAAGTTTAATCAATAAAGATTTTTTAATTTAATATTTTCTACTAAAACGAGATTCAATAGTGCTCACATATCCACTTGGCGTATTCTTTTAAATCTGTGAAAGTAAGAAATACATTTTACTAATACTGTATAAGGCTTATATTAAAAAATTATACTTATCATTTTAATATTATTGTTATTATACTAGTTGATTGTCAATTTATTATACATACATAATTTCATACTTTTTCCCTAGAGAGGTAATCAATGAAAACAGAGCACTAACACTGCGTTCCCTGCACCTGTACCTCTTTCGCCTCGACCTCTATCGTTAGCCTTTTCATACAAGCTCTCGTACTTTTACATGAACTTTCTCTAGTATTTTCGATATTATGTTTTCGAGGTCCCCTCACGCTTCCTTTACCTCTCACATTTTCTTTATAATATAACTTTTTCATTTGGAATATTCGTTTCCAGTTATTTGTCAACTCAAGAAAAGGTGTATAACATATAAATCAAATTTAATAAAAAATAATAAATTTTAAAAATATATCAAAAACCATTTTTGGGCAGTGGAAATATTTATTTTCATGAGCTTTGAAAGCTTAAATTTTAATTAATCTCAAGGTACACAATATCTAGAATTTGAATATAAATCGAAGTACAGAAACATAAAAACATAAAATAAAAATTTATTGGTAACAAACCTTCCTTACTCTCCGATTCTGAACTATCACTCAATTTTGTGTCAAATAATGAAAATACTGAAACACAACGTTTGTATAATATTAATATTTGTTATTTTAACAATAACTTAATGTATTATTAATAGTTAGCTATCTTTTTGAACCTATAAGCGACATAGTCTTTACCTGCGGTTCTACTCACGTGTTCAAAGGGAAATAAATAATTACGAGCTGTGTATGACACATATATTATATACCGGTTACCGCAAGTCCAGCGGGATCCATTCAAACAATTGCCATAATGCTGTAAATATAGCCCACAGCAATATAGCCTTTATCGATGGACTATTTTAATACCCCAAGTAAGTTTTCACTCAGTGTGAACTTGAAGTTTAAGAGTAAAAAGATATATATTATATAACAGATATGTACGTATATTGAGGCAATTTCGTGTAAATCAAATTTTCTAGTCCTTTGGTGTGTGAGATTAGGTTCCGAGATGAAAATGTAATTCATGACAAGCTATAGTTTTTTTGAAAATAATAAATTGCTCTCTGTTTAATTTTATACTTAAAAAAAAACGGATGTAATCAAATATTTGTATCCAGTTCATCTAATATATAAAATAAAATATATATTTACGTAGATCTTCCACACCATCTCCTTCAGAACTAGAAGATGACTTAGAAGCTAAGCTTACTGTTGTTGAAAGCTGAAATAACAAATGCAATGTAAAATAACTATTTTAAAAAATATTTATTTTAAAGGAATTTCATTTAGTCCCCTTTATCTCTTATTAATAATATTTTTATTAAAACAATACTAAAAGGTAGATCCGGTATTTTTAATTTTTCCCATTATAAAAAGACGTTATTATGTCACGATGTGTATGTAATAAGACCATGTTTAAAGCAAGAAAAACCTATTAAGAATTATACAGATTGTAGAAAAGAATATGGGATTTGCAACACAAGTGTAGGTTTCAGGGATGACGATGACCTCCACTATCCAAATTTAGTCTACCTGACCAAACTGCATTCAAAGTATTTTCTAGAAATTACTTAATAATGTTGCTGATCTTTTAACAAATTTAAGTGACTTCGCTGTTAAACTTTTTATTCCTACATCAATAAAATACAAAATATTTTTTGATTATAAACAATTTTTCGCCATATTTCAGATCCCAATAATTTCTATTATTTCACATGTATAGCATTACCTATGTATATTAGTCGTGAATCACATATATTATATAAAACAATCACATATATTATATATCACATATATTATAAACATATTTAAACATATAAAATATATAATTACAAGTAAAACACAACTTACTAAAAAAATCAAAATGAGAAACATTACAAAAACAAGTTAGAATCGTCTAGTGCGTTCCGCCAATTAACTAAGATTCCTTAGAAATGCATTTTTATTGCATTCAATTATTCCTTTGATTTTATCTTTTTATGTTTAGCGCCGTCGTGTTGTAGCAAGCGGAGTTATTACGGGTTCCATTCTCCATTGAGACAGTGAATTATTTTCACTTATCATACTCAATAACTTTTAACATCAAATCAGACGGAGTGTCGTAACACTTTAAGACGATATTATTCGAATTAGAAAAACGGTAACTTATATTGTGATCCCTTTATTTGCTAAGCAAAACAATGTTTCTTCTAAATTATATGAATGCAAGCAAAGAAAGTATGCAATTACTATTAAAATAACTACATAGGTCTATAGTCCATTGGAGCACAGTAAAAATCAATGTACTGAAACAAAATAATCGTAAGATGTAATTGTTTAAGTTTTGCTGCATTTTGAATGAAATTCGTCGCGTAACCAAAACTTTCCGATCCCTTAAAACTGTAAAAGTAGGCAAGAAGAGGACTTATAGTATAAATAAAAGAAAATTATTAAATTGAATATTTATATGAAATTCACAGTAAAAATACCATTACATACTTATAATATTTGTAGTAAAAAACAATAAATATTATCGTCAGCCCGTTTAGTTTAATATCAAACCCCCTGTAATTATAAAATCACGTACGGAATTCTCAATGTCGCATTTAATGTATATATTTTTTTTATTTTTGTTTAAGTGATAGAATCCATGTTAAGAACCAAGTAAGTTCTGTGTATATATTTATACAAACTTTTTTTTTGTTTTTTAGCTTAGGGTAGGCAGAGGGAACTGCAGGAACTATATGAACTTAGTGTTAAGACACTCCGTTGCTTAGTCCCTGCTTTGTCCGTCCCCACTTTGCGCCTTTTTCGAGACATTGCGTGTTGAGTGGCGGAACTCAACGCCGCGTTTTACCTAGTTTCCAGAGCGAAGAAAATGGAAATAGAAAAATCCATCTTCCCCGAGTGGGAGTCGAACCCTCAAATCGTCGCGTTTACAGGCAGAAGCTCACGCCTTTGCGCCACGACGTATATAGAAATAAATGTACTACAAGCAAAAAATCTTTTGTTTTCTCTGTCTGTATTTAACAATAACTGAAAAGCTCCACACATTTTCACATATTGGCGTTTTATGCTTTGAAGCTGATTCATGGGATTAATTTAATATGAATATCATATGAATTCAAAATAAAAGTGCCTGAAAAATGGTATAGTAAATATGTTGGCGTAAATATTTTGGTATAAAGGATTTGTTCATATATGTTTATTTAAACATAGTTTTTCTTTAGATTTCTTCACTGTATCTCGTACATAACGGAGTAGGCAGAGAAAATTTAGTTAATAGTTAGTTAAGACTTTTACGTTGAGTGGACAAACTTAAAACCGCGTTTTATTGTTATTAGAACGAAGAAAATAAAATGAATTTATTCTCTTTGAACTCTCAACCCACGTGCTAACGTTCGGACACTGGGTCACTGCGCCACGATAGAGAATTCGTTGCCTCATAAAAAAAATTAGTGTTAATTCAGTATTTGTAAAGCCTGTAGGATCTTATTACTCGAATTCAAAGCCACTTTTAAATCAAACTAAGCAAAAATAATATTTACAATGTGACATAAAAGCAACTTGAAATTTCTAAAATTCATTGGAAAATATTTTACTACGATCGATCACGATTCCAAGTATGACGGAGCACTAAACTGACATACTGGAAATTACTTGGTTTCAATAAAATAATATTATGATGCAATAAAATGAATAAGTTTTTTATTATTTTCATAATATTTAATATTTTCAAATGAAGTCGCCAGTTGTGGGTTCGATTCTTACCTGAAGTACCAAAATAACAGGTAGGTAAAAAGCCCTATGATAACCAAATTCTCTGTCAGTTTCCTTCACCTACTTACTATGTAACGTGAAACTCAAGAAAAGATTTTCTCTTAACAGTATAGAATATTTTTTAGCATTACTAAAATTGGAGAAGTATTTAGGACTCTACTATCCAAGTATATAGCCATCACCTGAACATACCGATTTGTTAATTAGTAAGCATAATGGTGCATAATATGAAAAATATATACCTTTATGTAAATGTAAACGTGAAAGTTTGTGGGTTCGAATCCCACTAGGGGAAGATGGATTTTTAATTTTAATTTTCTTTACTCTTTCAACTAGGCAAAGTTGAGAATGTCTTGATACTACGTTTCCACGGTAACTATGATTTCGTCTGCCTTGCTTGCTATAAACGGAATAAAATATGAAGCTAAAAAATATTTAAAAGCTATTGCGTTTACAGACAAACGCTGCGTCTCTGTGCTACGACGGACATAAGCCTGTTAAACTCATAATTTTAATATAAAAATATTAATATACAAAAAATATTTTAAATTCTTCTAAAGGTGTTGACTGGTGTTGAATTATAGTTATATAAGAAATATTCATTTTATTTGCAATTTGTGTGGACAGCGCCTTTGTCGTGCTGGTATTAAAAAACAGTGGTCTGTATGGAAGAATGCTCACACGCTACGGCAGGCGCATTAGCCTTAAACAGATAATGAAAATTAAAAAGTATTTTATAACTTTATTATCGATTTATTAATCGACCCTTTTAATATTTTATAATAGTTTTACAAATGTTTATATGTTTCTTTATTTTACGTCATATATTTTAAATACGATATAAACATAATTAGATTATTAACACTTTTACACCTACAAATTCAAATCCAATAAAGTTATTATTGGTTTGTATCAAAGATGAATATCGATTTATCGCAACTTTAAATTGCTTTACGGAAAGTTGCAGTCCAATTTATGTTTCCAGCCGTATCGCGAAATATCGAATATCTCCCGTGACTCGTGTACCAATTAGGCTGTATGATCAATATTTTCGGCTTATATGTTAAACAAATCTATAATTTCTTATACCTATGTAATAATTATATCATTAAAGAAATAAGTTTGATGCGTTATTCCGCGCGTAGCAGGATAGGCAGAGGGAACCACAGGAATCATGGAGCCTAGTAGTAAAGCACTACGTCCCCCGCTTTCCGGCTTTAAAGACGTTGCATGCTGAGTGGTGGGAACTCAACGCCGCGCTTTGAATGAAAATGGAAAATGAATTCAAGGAACAACGGCGTGTCTAAGCAACGGAGTGTCTTAACATTAGGTTCCCACGGTCCCTGCAGTTCCCTCTGCCTACCCTGCCATGTGCGGGATAAAGCGTGAAGCTAAAAAAAAAAAGAACTCATAAATCGTCGCGTTTACAGACACTGCGCCTCTGCGCCACGGCGATCGTGAAAAATGAGATTAAATTAAACACGATGATAAGTTCCGCTATTGAAATATGTTATATTTTTCTAATTAGGTTCAAGACACTACAATATTCATTTTCCCTAGACAAATAATAAAGAAATTATGAAATTCAAAGCACCGCTTTGCCTTTATATAGCGGAGAAATAAAAATACTTCATATCTACAAAAGTGGATCGAACCCACGACATCCAAGCCACCATTGTACTACGACTACCCCAATTTTATATATAAATACTTAAAACGACATAATATATGTATGTATACCACCTTACATACCTTTCTTATACATATTTTATTAACTTTATATTTATAAAAAGCACAAACTAAATGTTTCATATAACTTGTGCAAAAATCCTTGAAACCTTTGATTTCTAGCGCTTTACGAGTGTTAATTAAACTAATCACCTTACCCGTGCCATCTTATGAGACTATCCGCACTAAATTACTATGAAGTAATGGTAGGCCATGTAAATATCAATTAAAATGTAATATTTAGTATTAAATCCAATAGATGGACCGTGGCGCAGAGGCACAACGTCTGCCTGTAACGCGGCTAACGCGACGGTTTCTGGGTTCGATCCCCAGTCGGGGAAGATGGATTTTTCTATTTCCATTTTCTTCGCTCTGGCAACTAAGGCAAAGCGCGGCGTTGAGTTCCGCCACTCAACACGCAATGCCTCGAAAACGGCGGAAAGTGGGGACGGAGTAAGCAGGGACTAAGTAACGGAGTGTCTTAACACTAGGTTCATATGGTTCCTGCAGTTCCCTCTGCCTACCCTGCCATGTGCGGGATAAAGCGTGAAGCTAAAAAAAAAAAAAAAAAAAATAATCCAATAGTTTAGGACCCGAACACCTATTTCTAATCCTGAATTAATCCTAAATTGTTTTAGTGATAATATTTCAAATATAGCGACAGATTTATAGTCGACATTAATACGAATTATTTATTAAGAAACAGTTGTGTTCCAGTCAAATCCTTACAATTTACAATTTTTATTAATAAATTTGAATTACAATATTGAAATATAAAATACAAAGATATATAATAATATATATTTAGGAAACAAAAGTAGTTAATGTTTACTTCGAGCGTATTGGGACACAGATTCTACATCATTGGTAGTTAATTAACTAAATCAAAATCAAAATATTAATATAATATGTTTCAGAGTAGTTCCCTTACGATACAGACTGTTGGCTACATGCAACAGCCTCGATTAAAATTAATTTTCGTTATGTAAGACTACCCTCTTTTTGAAAGAGATTTCTAACAAAATCTTAATAACTGTATATGTATAATGTATTATTTTAAAAGAGTATACTTTACAATATAACAAGAGCCGAATATTGATTCTTGTCGTGAGTTACATAGCAAAAAATTGCAAAGCTGATTTTAAGGCATTAGCCGACGACTTGCTAAAATATAAATATAATTTTCCTTACAGACATTTCGAAATAAATAATATTTTAGCACACATGGGATTATGCTGTATAAATTGTATTTAAAATCAAGGAGAATGGCAATTTTAATTGAAAATTTTAGGTCTTAGAGTAAAATTGTTTGTTACAAGGTGTAGTGATTTTTATTATTTGGAACATTTATTATAAGTTTTTTAAGTAAATAGTGGGTATGTTGGATGTTCAAATGGTTACTGATTTTTTTATATATTATGTTGGGGTAGTTGCTTAGGTTAGGTTAGGTTAGGTGTTGATGTGTTGGTCATTTGCTCTACACTGTGTCTAAATCGTTTATTTAAGAATACTGTACTATGAAGCCAAGACTAGACATTTTGAATATTTAATGTAAGTTGGTGCATAATTTTATTATTTCATGAGTATATATATATATATATATATATATATATATATATATATATATATATATATATATATATATATATATATATATATATATATATATATATATATATATATATATATATATATATATATATATATATATATATATATATATATATATATATATATATATATATATATATATATATAAATATATATATATATATATATATATATATATATATATATATATATATATATATATATATATATATATATATATATATATATATATATATATATATATATATATATATATATATATATATATATATATATATATATATATATATATATATATATTACAATTTGTGGTTACGTAACTATTTTAAGAAAGCGATATCTAATTCATATATCTTGATTTTTGTAATCATTTTTTCGAGCTTTCATTACAACACTATTTTTGTTCACTTATATCACTATATTAGTGATTACCAAAATATTTTTCAATACATTTAAATGAGGTTTTCATTATTTCATTCCCTCTTATTTATAATTTTAGGAGATACTGATAGTTTGTTTAAGTATAGTACTTACACATATATTTCTTTTTTTTGTTTTTAATCGGTGTACGATAAAATAAAATTAAAAATAAATAAAATGTTGGTTATATTTTATATATTACAATAAATACAATTATTTTATAATCTACATACACGTGGCCAGGAATAAAAAAGTATAGAAGAAGAAATATTAACATCACAAATTAGTTTCATAAACATTTAATACAAGCACGTTATTTAGATTTCATATACGTTTAAGGAAGCTAATTTCTCTCATACCACTACGAAATATGGTGCGGTTCTTTCAACGGTACTAAAGATAGACGTATATTGGATCTAGAGGGATGGATAGGGAGGGATAAATTGCCATTCTCCTTGATTTTAAATACAATTTATACAGCATAATCCCATGTGTGCTAAAATATTATTTATTTCGAAATGTCTGTAAGAAAAATTATATTTATATTTTAGCAAGTCGTCGGCTAATGCCTTAAAATCAGCTTTGCAATTTTTTGCTATGTAACTCACGACAAGAATCAATATTCGGCTCTTGTTATATTGTAAAGTATACTCTTTTAAAATAATACATTATACATATACAGTTATTAAGATTTTGTTAGAAATCTCTTTCAAAAAGAGGGTAGTCTTACATAACGAAAATTAATTTTAATCGAGGCTGTTGCATATAGCCAACAGTCCGTATCGTAAGGGAACGACTGTGAAATATATTATATTAATATTTTGATTTTGATTTTGTTAATTAACTACCAATGATGTAGAATCTGTGTCCCAATACGCTCGAAGTAAACATTAACTACTTTTGTTTCATAAATATATATTATTATATATCTTTGTATTTTATATTTCAATATTGTAATTCAAATTTATTAATAAAAACTGTAAATTGTAAGGATTTGACTGGAACACAACTGTTTCTTAGTGGATAATTCGTATTAATGTCGACTATAAATCTGTCACTATATTTGAAATATTATCACTAAAACAATTTAGGATTAATTCAGGATTAGAAATAGGTGTTCGGGTCCTAAACTATTGGATTTTTTTTTTTTTTTTTTTTAGCTTCACGCTTTATCCCGCACATGGCAGGGTAGGCAGAGGGAACTGCAGGAACCATATGAACCTAGTGTTAAGACACTCCGTTACTTAGTCCCTGCTTACTCCGTCCCCACTTTCCGCCGTTTTCGAGGCATTGCGTGTTGAATGGCGGAACTCAACGCCGCGCTTTGCCTTAGTTGCCAGAGCGAAGAAAATGGAAATAGAAAAATCCATCTTCCCCGACTGGGGATCGAACCCAGAAACCGTCGCGTTAGCCGCGTTACAGGCAGACGTTGTGCCTCTGCGCCACGGTCCATCTATTGGATTTAATACTAAATATTACATTTTAATTGATATTTACATGGCCTACCATTACTTCATAGTAATTTAGTGCGGATAGTCTCATAAGATGGCACGGGTAAGGTGATTAGTTTAATTAACACTCGTAAAGCGCTAGAAAGCAAAGGTTTCAAGGATTTTTGCACAAGTTATATGAAACATTTAGTTTGTGCTTTTTATAAATATAAAGTTAATAAAATTTGTATAAGAAAGGTATGTAAGGTGGTATACATACATATATTATGTCGTTTTAAGTATTTATATATAAAATTGGGGTAGTCGTAGTGCAATGGTGGTTTGGATGTCGTGAGTTCGATCCACTTTTGTAGATATGAAGTATTTTTATTTCTCCGCTATATAAAGGCAAAGCGGTGCTTTGAATTTCATAATTTCTTTATTATTTGTCTAGGGAAAATGAATATTGTAGTGTCTTGAACCTAATTAGAAAAATATAACATATTTCAATAGCGGAACTTATCATCGTGTTTAATTTAATCTCATTTTTCACGATCGCCGTGGCGCAGAGGCGCAGTGTCTGTAAACGCGATGATTTATGAGTTCAATTCCTTGAATTCATTTTCCATTTTCATTCAAAGCGCGGCGTTGAGTCCCCACCACTCAGCATGCAACGTCTTTAAAGCCGGAAAGCGGGGGACGTAGTGCTTTACTACTAGGCTCCATGATTCCTGTGGTTCCCTCTGCCTATCCTGCTACGCGCGGAATAACGCATCAAACTTATTTCTTTAATGATATAATTATTACATAGGTATAAGAAATTATAGATTTGTTTAACATATAAGCCGAAAATATTGATCATACAGCCTAATTGGTACACGAGTCACGGGAGATATTCGATATTTCGCGATACGGCTGGAAACATAAATTGGACTGCAACTTTCCGTAAAGCAATTTAAAGTTGCTATAAATCGATATTCATCTTTGATACAAACCAACAATAACTTTATTGGATTTGAATTTGTAGGTGTAAAAGTGTTAATAATCTAATTATGTTTATATCGTATTTAAAATATATGACGTAAAATAAAGAAACATATAAACATTTGTAAAACTATTATAAAATATTAAAAGGGTCGATTAATAAATCGATAATAAAGTTATAAAATACTTTTTAATTTTCATTATCTGTTTAAGGCTAATGCGCCTGCCGTAGCGTGTGAGCATTCTTCCATACAGACCACTGTTTTTTAATACCAGCACGAAAAAGGCGCTGTCCACACAAATTGCAAATAAAATGAATATTTCTTATATAACTATAATTCAATTTAATTTAACACCTTTAGAAGAATTTAAAATATTTTTTGTATATTAATATTTTTATATTAAAATTATGAGTTAAACAGGTTTATGTCCGTCGTAGCACAGAGACGCAGCGTTTGTCTGTAAACGCAATAGCTTTTAAATATTTTTTAGCTTCATATTTTATTCCGTTTATAGCAAGCAAGGCAGACGAAATCATAGTTACCGTGGAACCCTAGTATCAAGACATTCTCAACTTTGCCTAGTTGCCAGAGTAAAGAAAATTAAAATTAAAAATCCATCTTCCCCTAGTGGGATTCGAACCCACAAACTTTCACGTTTACATTTACATAAAGGTATATATTTTTCATATTATGCACTATTATGTTTACTAATTAACAAATCGGTATGTTCAGGTGATGGCTATATACTTGGATCGTAAGTCCTAAATACTGCTCAAATTTTAGTAATGCTTAAAAATATTCTATACTGTTAAGTGAAAATCTTTTCTTGAGTTTCACGTTACATAGTAAGTAGGTGAAGGAAACTGACAGAGTATTTGGTTATCATAGGGCTTTTTACCTACCTGTTATTTTGGTACTTCAGGTAAGAATCGAACCCACAACTGGCGACTTTATTTGAAAATATTAAAAATTATGAAAATAATAAAAAACTTATTCATTTTATTGAATCATATTATTATTTTATTGAAACCAAGTAATTTCCAGTATGTCAGTTTAGTGCTCCGTCATACTTGGAATCGTGATCGATCGTAGTAAAATATTTTCCAATGAATTTTAGAAATTTCAAGTTGCTTTTATGTCACATTGTAAATATTATTTTTGCTTAATTTGATTTAAAAGTGGCTTTGAATTCGAGTAATAAGATCCTACAGGCTTTACAAATACTGAATTAACACTATTTTTTTTTTATGAGGCAACGAATTCTCTATCGTGGCGCAGTGACCCAGTGTCCGAACGTTAGCACGTGGGTTGAGAGTTCAAAGAGAATAAATTCATTTTATTTTCTTCGTTCTAATAACAATAAAACGCGGTTTTAAGTTTGTCCACTCAACGTAAAAGTCTTAACTAACTATTAACTAAATTTTTTCTGCCTACTCCGTTATGTACGAGATACAGTGAAGAAATCTAAAGAAAAACTATGTTTAAATAAACATATATGAACAAATCCTTTATACCAAAATATTTAAGCCAACATATTTACTATACCATTTTTCAGGCACTTTTGTTTTGAATTCATATGATATTCATATTAAATTAATCCCATGAATCAGCTTCAAAGCATAAAACGCCAACTAAAGATAGACGTATATTGGATCTAGAGGCTTTTAAAGGACTTGAACAAGCAATTTTGTTTTTGAACTTTTAACTAGTTCTTGCCTTGCTTTGGTTGGTGCATAATTTTATTATTTCGTGAGTTTACTTTGATCGGAGATACATGTTTCATCAATTTTATTTTGTACATTTTTAACGGAAATGTGGTGGAAAATGGAATTAAGAAAATAATATATATATATATATATATATATATATATATATATATATATATATATATATATATATATATATATATATATATATATATATATATATATATATATATATATATATATATATATATATATATATATATATATATATATATATATATATATATATATATATATATATATATATATATATATATATATATATATATATATATATATATATATATATATATATATATATATATATATATATATATATATATATATATATATATATATATATACTATGTTGTGGTTACGTAACTATTTTAAGAAAGCGATATCTAATTCATATATCTTGATTTTTGTAATCTTTTTTTCGAGCTTTCATTACAACACTATTTTTGCTCACTTATATCACTATATTAGTTCAAATTCTATTAAATTTCAATTTTGCTAACTTTATCTTTGCTTTGAAAGAATAGGAAACCCAATTTACCTAAACAAAAAGACTTTTTGGTGATTCTAATTTATTTTTAATATAGTTCATGATTAAGGTAAAAAATACGAAAGCATTATATATATAATATTAGTATAAAGGAACTTGTTAAAACCATATAATTTTTTGCAAATGTAGAGAAATATTAAAATACAATTATTATCTCAAAAAGCTTATATCTATTAATAAATAAAATCGACATGCATTATATCAATACCTTCTATACGCCACTCCTTAGAACTAAACGACTTACGAGTATATATAAGATATTTACGTTGTTAAGATTAAACGTCAGCAGTCATGCACAGGTGGCTGTTACAGGATGGGGGTACAATAACTATCCTGGTGCTGATATCATGTCTATTGTTCTGAGACGTTTGAAATGTTTGCAATTGTTCCAGCTATCTTGGCCATAGGAGTATATATACATATATATGTATTAAATTCTTTACGTTAGATTATTTTCTTTACATTTAAATATATTTCCAGTGTATGGTTTATGAAACGTGCTATTGGTTTTTAAAGAAGATGTTCTAGTTATGAAATTGGCGAAAATAGTCAACTGTTATTAATTTTGGTTTAGTTTTGTAAATTATATAGACTTTTTTATTTAATGTTTTTTTTTATATCCTTACCTTATAGGTACAGGTCAAAGATACATAATTAAAACACTATTTAAGTCTACTCAATTTCCACTTATTTTTTAAATTGCATATCAAAAGCTTTATCTAGCAGAGCAAAAATTGAAAATTATTTGAACTTGACCATTGCCTAGAGTAGGGATCCAACAACTGTCATGGTTATCGCACTACGGCATTCATTTCATAAAAAAATCAAAATACAAAGACTTTCTAAATACTAATTGCATAAAAACTTGCCACTCTTAAAGCTTAACAGCTTTGACATTGTAATATCAGCAGATTGAGAATCCAGACAAAGTCAAAATAATTTAATTTCATTTCTTTTTTATATAGCTAATATCTATATATTCCAGCGTTAATATTTTGTATACGTGAGCGGCGTTAATATAAGAAGCAAACCTCGAAACAGTCACGTAAGTGTAATAATACGTGACGTGCTACCTAATGTGGCCACATCTTGAAATCTATCTAGTTCACGAAATCATTCGTTTAGTCTCTAATAAATTAATTTTCCGATTCTTTGATAAGAAACTCTAGAAACACACTAGTTATGACTTTCTACTTTACTTTGTTTTGGTGGTTTTATCTACACCAGGTATGTTATGTGAAATAACTGTGCTATAATTACTATAATTATAGCACTAAAATATAAAAATAAAATTTAAATTTCTACTCTTTTTTTATATTTTTTAACTTCACGCTTTATCCCGCATATTGCAGGGTAGGCAGAGGGAACTGCGAGAAACATATTTCCTACAACCTAGTGTTAAGATACTTACTCCATTGCTTAATCTCCGCTCTCTCCGTCCCCGCTTTCTGCTTTTTTCGAGGCATTGCGTGTTGAGTAACGGAACTCAACGCCGCGCTTTTGCCTAGTTTCCAGAGCGAAAAAAATGGAAATAGAAAAATCCATCTTCCCCGAGTGGAAATCGAACCACAAGCCGTCGCGTTTACAGGCAGATGCTTACGTGTTATGCCACGACGGTCCACTTTTTTTTTTAAGATTATATTAGCAGGAAAGTTTATTATTTAAAAAAAGTAGCCAATTTGTCATTTTTTTTACAGAATCCAAACTGTGACAATTTCAATTATTTTATTATACCAAAGTGATTGATGGTGAACGTCTTACAGAATATGATAATGAGAGTAAAAATGAAGAGGGTGCTGTTTGTCACGGCGGATAAATTAGGTGTTTTACGCAATAATATGATTAAAAAAATCTCTTTGTTGACGAATGAGACAGTGGGAAATGATAAGCAATTATACTTTCAGTAACAACATAATAAGAAATGTGGTAATAAGAAGAAAGCAAAAAGTTAACGCAACTTGTCAAATATTGTCTTAAATTATGAAGGACCGTCGTGGCACAGAGGCGTAAGCGTCTGCCTGTAAACAAGACGGTTTGATGGTTCGATTCCCACTAAGGGAAGATAGATTTTCTATTCCCATTTTCTTCGCTGTGGAAACTAAACAAAGCGCGGCGTTGAGTTTCGCCACTCAACATGCAATGCCACAAGAAAGGCGGAAAGCGAGGACGGAGAAAGCAGGGACTACGCAACAGAGTGTCTTAACACTAGGTTCATATGGTTTCTGCAGTTCTCTCTGCCTACCCTGCAATATGCGGGATAAAGCGTAAAGCTAAAAAAAATTAGGAAGGAATAAATGTCCTTTTTCAAAAGCCAAATATCTCCAAAAACCTAAAGATGTGCACACAAAAAACTATCCCAGAAATATCTTCAAAAACATAGAAACCAATAGATATTATCTCTCAGAAGTTAAAAGCATTTCCGTAAAACGTTAGCTATTAGAGCTGTCAGTAAACAATAACAAACATCCCACTCCCCTCTCGATGGACATCGGATATACAGGGTGTGTCGTAACATAACACTCGTTAACTACTTATAAGTATTAAATAAGATATGAGTATTATTTCTTAATGCTTTTATGTTATTTGCGATCTAGTGCATATTAATTTATTATTTAAAACTACTTTAATTATACGATGTTATTATTTAGGGACCCATTTAAGATAGTAATTTAGCTCAAATTATTGGAACGTAAAAGAGTAATGTCAAAATAACTCGGTGTTTAACATTTCTTTAGTCTATTCGAAATATGTACATATATATATTATTTATAATATTAATTTAATATATAAACTAGAAAACGTGACTAAATTATAAACGTGATATTTTTTTAGCTTCACGCTTTATCCCGCACATGACGAGGTAGGCGGAGGGAACTGCAGGAACCATAGGAACTTAGTGAAAAGACACTCTGTTGCTTAGTTCCTGCTTTCTCCGTCCTCGCTTTCCGCTTAAAGCTGCAAAGTGCAGCTATAATTTCTTATAATGTTGATGAAGTAGGAAAATAGAAAAAATATATTCCTTTCGATGGCATTTACAAGCAGAAAGTCTTATAATCAAACGCCATATCACTGTTATATTTTATCATTTTTTAAGTATTATTCGAAACTAGAGATGTATAAATACTTAAAGTTAGCATAAAAAATTTGTCCCTCTTGCAAGCCGTTTTTTTTTAAATATTTGCCATCTCACTACTATACGAAGGCCTAGAGGCTAATCATCATGGATTTAATAAAAATTATAAATTCAAAATACAATTACAATATTAATAGAACAAGCACTGAAATTATAATTTATTCTAATTTAAAATATCTTTATTTACATTTCTGTGTTAAAGTTTAGAACGGAGTCGTGGAACGGTTTTTGGCCAGATTAAGACGTTGATATTATAACTCCACGTAGAGCTTATAATACAAAACGTTTACGTTTCCTTTCTCTATATCTCTTAAGTAATTGGCTATTTTGATTTTAATTTAGTCTATTTTCCTAAAACAACATAATATTAAATACTAGAGTATATTTTAGCGATAATATATTTTTCCTAACAATTTTTCTTTGACATAAAAAAACGGAGAGAGAACCAATTCACAAAGATCTTTTTGTATGAGAAATATTAGATGTGTGAAAATGAAATAAATTATATATGTAGATACTATATACTATCGAGCCGTTTTAGCTTATCCGAGAGAATTATTTAATTAAACACCCCCTAAAGGAAGTTTTAAGTTCATAACCTGTTTGCGAGTGTTAAGTACAAACTATGTATTAATACAGCTTAGACTCGCTGCAACTGCTGCAGTATTTAATCGTCTGTAGAGATTCATGTAGCTGGATGGCAATAACTAAAAGACAATTAAAAGATTTAACGTCCATATCTAGGATCTGCTTGTTCTGAGCTGTAGGGTTCCGTTTCTATTTTTTTAGCTTCACGTTCTATCCGGCACATACGAGTAGTAGGACAGGCAGAGGGAACCGTAGGAACTGTCAGAACCTAGTGTTAAGATTCCATTCCCCGCTTTCAATCTTTCCGAAGCATTTGCGCGTTGGATGGCGGAAATGAAAATGGAAAATCCATCTTCCCCGAGTTATGTTATTTATTAAACGTCCCTAAATGCTTACTTAGTAAATGTAACAAAAAATGTTTTTTAAATAGACTATATATAAAGGTACGAGTCTTTTTTAAAAAGAGAGTAGTCTTAAATTATAATGGCTAAAAATTTTTCTCTTTAGCGATTCATGTCATTTAATATACTATACATAATCCCTGTCTGACTACACTCGAAACAGATTGATCGATGTGAGTTTCGATGCTTCGAAGTAAAATCTAACCACTTCTGTTATCTAAAAATAAGTTAATTTTTCGTTTACTGTTTACATTAATATTTTAATACATTACTTTGTTAAAATTCAATTTCTTAAACAAATTTGTTCGTCTTAAAATGTAAATTTAGTACAAGCAATCAAACTAAGGTTAAGAGTTTATTTAAAAGGAAATATTCCGACGTACTTTTACGATAATAAATAATGAAACGAGCTTATTATAATTAATATTGGTTGTGTATTTTGCGAAAAAAGGAATTCTTTTGATATTTTCAAAAAAAATGTAATAATTAATTTATTTTAAATTATTTCATAGATTGACGAAATTGAGGACCGTCGTGGCGCAGAGGCGCAACGTCTGCCTGTAACGCGACGGTTACTGGGTTCGATTCACAGTCGGAGAAGATGGATTTTTCTATTTCCATTTTCTTCGCTCTGGCAAACTAGGCAAAGCGAAAACGGCGGAAAGCGGGGACGGAGAAAGCAGGGACTAAGCAACGGAGTGTCTTAACACTAGGTTCTCACGGTCCCTGCAGTTCCCTCTGCCTACCCTGCCTTGTGCGGGATAAAGCGTGAAGCTAAAAAAAAAAAATTGACGAAATTGATCTTTAGTAGAGCATAAAGCTTGAGATAAATCAAAAGACAATTTGAAAGATTTGGTGACATAATGCCGATATCTGTGGTCCGTTTGCTTCTTACTGATTGTAGGACTTCGTACTTATTTCTTGATTTTAAGTATTTTGCTGAGGAAAATAGGACTTTTAAAAATAGACAAATATAAGCTTGCAAATGAACTACAAATACTTAATGTTTGTAATAATTTATTTTTGTGTTAATCATATTAATAATAAATATAGAGGGTCATCGTGGCGCAGAGACGTAAGCATCTGCCTGTAGACGCGACGGTTTGTGGGTTCGATTCCCACTCGGGTAAGATGGGGTTTTCTATTTCCATTTTCTTCGCTCTGGAAACAAGGCAAAGCGCGGCGTTGAGTTCCGCCACTCAACATGCAATGCCTCGAAAAAGGCGGAAAGCGGGGTCGGAGAAAGCAGACTACAACAACCAACTTAAATTTGATGAAGTTTTAGTACAATGATTTTTATTCTATGATCGTGATTTTTTTTCTATTTATGATTTTTCAATATTTGTATTTGATTTGGGAATTGCCGTGACAGATAAACAAACAAATTAAAAATAAAACTATTATATTGTTATTACCACTAAAGATAATGACTTTTTGACATATAATATATAATTTCACATTTCTCTATTGAAATAAATTATGAAATAATTGAATATAAAATAATTGAATAATATGAAAATTATATATATCAAAGGAAATTGTGTCATTTAACATTCATAACTTATCCCGAGTCATCAGTCAACAAACATCGGTCACTGATGAACTGTCATCCGTAGTCCTTCATGAGACATCTGTCTCTATCGCTATTCATCATCAGTCATCCGCAGTCCATCGTTATCTACCGTTTTTCTTCCTCGTCAACCTTCGGCCATCGTTGATTAGTCAATATCCTATACATTATTATATATTATACATTTTTAATAAAATAATTTAACAGATTATCGGCCATTTTAAGCAAAACAATTTTAATAAATGGGGACGGAAACAAGCAGGGACTAAAGCAACGGAGTGTCTTAACACTAGGTTCGTATGGTTCCTGCAGTTCCCTCTGCCTACCCTGCCATGTGCGGGATAAAGCGTGAAACTAAAAAAAAAATATATCAACAATTTTAAATAAAACAATTTAAACAGATTATTATATTATCTTTTTTTTTTGGAAACCAGATATTTCGAACACTTTGCAGTAATCTATGTTTAAACGTAGACACAACGTTTTCAAAATATCGAGTAACCATAAAAAAATTATAACATACGCGAATAATCCGTTTGAATTGTTAATCCATTCCATTTAAAATGATCAATGGCCTGTTTGACGGATAGTATTTACGAAACTGTTTTCTCACTAGCGATATTCTTGATTTTAAACTGCCTTATAAATAATAAAAATTAGCGACACTATCATTTTTATATCCTAGAAATAGACGTATTTCAACCCACTACCGTTCACGTTTTGATTAAATGTCAAGCTTCACTTGTCAACTGTTAGCGAGCGTCTCGAAGAATTGTTATCGTTTTAAAGTACCATTTTAAAATTTCATTCAGTATACCAATTCCAATTTTACGCTAGCATTGTAAAGATAAATGACGTACATTATTATATGTCGTATCTTGTCCAAGCTCATATTAATTGCTATTATTTATCATTCCCGTATGTAATGTCGATATTAAATTTATCGAGAAATACTTTCGTGTAATAAACGTGTGATGTAAAAAGAGATATTCGGTTCTTTTTTTATTTAAATTTGAATTTTTTAAATTGTTAGCTCATGTATAGTTGAAATAACAACCAACAAACTCACTGTCTTGATTCTGGGTTCTATTTTAGGAACCATGTCCATTCTCCGCCTTAAAAGCTATAAGAGATATATTGAGTTGCGGAACTCAACGCCGGACTTCGTCTTACACTTGTAAGGTCACAGCAATCAAATTAAAAATGAATTCTAAAATACAAATCCTGTTTTTTCTATGTCACTCCTCACTTATCACCCAATTTATCATTTGTCCACAAAACATGCCTTATCGGTTATCAAAGTTCTAACAACACTTAGCATAATGAGATCCTTTATTTATTCCATCAATGGAGTTCGACACTTGTATTTTAATAAATTTTAAAATAAAAATAATGTCGAAAATGCTACAAGAATGTTTTCTTGTTTACCAGAAAAGATGTGGTAAATGAATGTTGAGTTTTAGATGAAATTGAAAAGAAATTATATTTAAAGTTAAATGATTACAAAAATCTGTTAAAATTTGAACTATATTCCGAATATTTTTTGTATTCTTAGTGCGGATACACACTTTAATAATCATAAAAATATTAAATGAAAAATAGTATTCTGTCATGTCAAATTATCGATCTTTATAATAATGTTCTAAAACGGAAATTTGGTAATCTCCCTACAGAGATGTTAACAACGCTATAAGTTGTAAAGTATATAAGAATTTCCACGCATGGCTTAGTATTCAAAGCGCTTGGACGTCTTCCAAGGGGCGCCGGTTCAAATCCTACTGCGTGCAATATTTCTGTGTTTTCTTTAAGTAATATTCTAATATTGATATAAATAATACTATTTAATTTATAGACCTGTATGAATCCAGGCTTCTTGATATTGTATACGTGGTGTGAATATGTTTATGTACACGACGTTTTAATCTCGAGCTTCTAAGCACTTACGACACGAGTGATAAATTTATGGAGCATTAATCTAAGACAGTGAGGGTCTATTTAATTACGTTCGATTTCTCGGAACATTTTATATCAACGAAAGATCATAGTAGTAAATCACTTAATTTTTCTCATTACATATTTGTTCGTTTATCTGTTTTTGTGTGCGCAATAAATATATAGTATATTTTCTTTTTTTGTCAATTTAAGACCAATGCTTATCTAGCTTTATTTAATTCTATCCCACTGTACGAATTGGTATAAACCACTGCTCTTGGATTTCCAACGAATTAAAAGATATTCAATTGCCATTAAATATAAAAAAAATTAAACACTACTTTTTCTTTTGAATTTGACCTAGTTAAGTACAACGTCTATAATCTAAATGAAGGCTGTAGTACATCGTCATGAGCTGATCAACGAATTAGCTTACCATCTTGCCCCGCTTCCTATTAATGTAATTACTCTATATAATTTGATTGAGAGGTTCTAGAGGCGAAACGGAACTGTAATCTTAGATCAATTTGACTAGTTACAGTGTAGTATTACTTATACTTTCGGTTCCATACACTTACTACCCGTGTTTTGAGTGTAGAGTGTAGCTTTTTTCCTGTAGAACTTTGTCTATTAACTATAAGACGTTTTGAAGCACACCCAAATAAAACGTAAAAAATAGGATATTTAAAATAGCATATTTACAAAAATTGTTCAAAGATCATATCTTAAATAGATCAAATAATTTATAAATATCCTTGTTAAGTCTCCATTCAAAAAATATCATCGTTTTATTGAAGATAATCATCCTCCTCCTTTACTTGGTCCTCCAAAGGCCATGGACTAAGGCAAGATTAAATTCCAAAAACACGGGTCCCCTGTCCCTTATTATAGGGACCAAACTCTTTAATAACATAATTGTTCATTTATCACGAAAACTATTTATAAAGTAATCGAGCTTTTAAAGTTAATCATTTTCCAAAGCTCAAAACACACAGCTAGTAAAATTATTATACACAATAATCCAATCAAATTATTTCAACAAAATTAAATTAAAGCTTCGAATAATTAATTTGTTAATAGCCCTTATAAAATACGAGTTTCACTTATAATAAATACAAAGCTTATGAAAGTCAAATGAAGGATTATATTATAGTAGGAGTTGATGCTCGGAACTTTGTTGGCGTGTGCTTTATGATACTTGCCCCGCTGTGGATTGCAATCCTTATTAATTGAGATCGTACTATACTTGTTACACTATGACATAAAAATGAAAACTACTGATTACGCTAAATTATTACTACCAATGTTATTTTCTTTTTTTCTTATGTTTCATATAACCGTATTTAAACCGTAGAAATCTAGTGTTAGAACACTCTGCTTTCTGCTACCGTTATTCGCTTTTCTATTTTCGAGGCATTGCTTATTGAGTGACAGAACTCAACGCCGCGTTTTGCTTAGTTGACAGAACGAAGAAACTGGAAATGAAAAAATTCATCTTCTCCGAGTGGGAATTAAACATACAAGCAGTCGCGTTTACAATCAGATTAAATAATTACCTATTATTTAAAAAGTAATATATTTTTAATAACGACACCACATTAATAACGAAAGAAATATAAGCAATAGAGAAAGCTCTATAAATAGGAACACAACTAACTTCCCTTTACACACAGCATCCTCAATTACCTAGATTTTTCAACTACATTAAAGTTCTAAGGCAAAGATTAAACCTAAGACACTAGATACTATTTTAACTTTAAATCCTATACATTGAAAGACTTTCATATATTAAGCAGTACAGCCACATTACCTTAACCTTTGGCCTTTTGTATTTTAGTACATTTAAATATACTATGTTTTTAGTATTTGATAAAAATTAGCTTATTATTATTAATATTTATTTAGCTTAAGAGTATCAGCACCAATATTTTGGATATCCCCATACATATTGTCCTCATCCGTACATATTCGGCAGTCGACTCCATTAGGTTGGTACTCGCTAAGCGTGAAATTTCACACTGGAGAGCCTTCAGAGCGTTGCCTAGCAACGTCAGAGCATTCCAAATCAATGAGTCGCGTGGCAATTCAATTGAGAACTATTAGCAATGATATCGACGCTTTTCTGAAAATCTCAGTATTATTTTTACGGTAAAACCAAAAGCTTTTTTAGAAAAAGATGGAAAAAATTGAATGCAACGAAATTTGAAAGCGTCATTCGTAATACGTCGAAATTTTTACTCGTAAACATAGTTTGAAATATTCTTCCATTAACGGTAATATATCAATAGATAAAAATATTAATACATTATTATAAAATACTTAATAAATAGCATTTTCATTGGCCAGATGATTATTATTTTTACCAATAATATTGTTTTTTGTTTGCTTTTGCTATAACAACAATTTATTCTTTCCTGTGAAAAAGTAATAAAAGAAGGGAAATAATCAGATTTCAAAAATAACCATTTAAGAATCGTCTTGTAGAGCTCATTTTCACAGTATACTTTGACATTAAAACCTTAATAAATACAACAGTAGTGTTAAAAATATATCGACATTCTCACCAAACCGCCTCCAGAAATACAAAGAACCCATTTACTCTCGTGATAGTCTGCGAATTTACATCATTACTCATGTAGACAAGGATTTACATGCGGTTGGGTAAATATTGGATGAGCGAAGTAAAATTGGCTCCTTTACATTAAAATATAGGTGTATTACTCCACGTGGATCTTTATGTTGTATGGATTATATATGTCTGGATAGTAGAATAGTTTTTACAGTATACTTATATCTCCTGTGTAGTGTTAAATGTCGATGATGGTGTGTCCGTCATTGGAATTGATTAAAAAATATAAAAATGCTTTAATCTCTAGTCTAAAAAACCTATATTACATATACGACATGAAATATGCGAGAAATACGCCTAGAATAAAATACATTAAAATATCTAACAAAATAACAAAGCCTGACCAAAAACGTGTGAACAAAAGACTCACAAGGTTTCTTTATTACAATATTCAATATAATGCTCGCCCGCTTTGTCTTTGCACCAAGATTAAATATGTACCGGAATGCTGAACAACGTCCAATTGTCCCTTCTCCTAATTCATAACGTAAGCGTATCCTGACGTTATAAACAAAAAGATCCCTTGAAATAATTTACATAGTATGAAATAGTAAAAACTTAAGGGGAAATTCAATTTTATTTAAGTATTCATTCAGGTACTATTTTTTTAATAAAATTTATTCATTTGTCTTTATGTCCAGACTCTCTCTCTCTCTCTAATGAAACGTCACAAAGGGACACTCTACTTTCGCCTTTTTTAATGTAACAAATCGTTTAAAAGTAATTTACATTACAGTAGATAGTAAATTCAAAAGCTATAAAGTCCACGAGAAAGAACACTGGGACCGATATTAAATAAATGAAAGCTCGAGTTAGAGTATATATCTAAGACTTCTCCACATTGACCTCACAAAAAGGAGTAGAAAGGGTTAGAAAAAAGTTTACTATACAATTGAAAATAGCACTTAAACTATTTAAGTATCATCAAAAACACAGTCTATAGAAGTGTTTTCTGAAACGGATTAAAAGCCTATACTTGTAACAGTCAATACTTTTTCAGTTATATATTTTTGTTAGAATGAACTTTGAATGTGAAAGTGGTAAGGGACCGTAGCTTTTAGCGCTTTCTTCTCTCTGGGTAAAAGGTGGAGCTAAAAAACGAGCTTTAAAGAACGTAATGTACAAAAATCTATAATTTTCTTTTCTAGTTCGTTAGTTTGAGAAAATTTTCATTTAATACTAACAAAGAAGCGTTTAAATATATAATATTATTATAAAAAGTAATTAAATTTGTTTATATCTACGCTATACCAGAATTTTGATGCCAAGAAATCAGTTTCATAGTGCTGAGACACTAATATCATATGTTTTTTATTTAAATTATTATTTATGGCTTAATCATTTTTCCCGCTCATAGCATAGGAGTGGCAGATAGAAACGCAGGAACTGTGTGAATCTAGTATTAAGACACTTCATTCACCGTTTCCCGCTTATTGAGGCAATGTTTGTTGAGAGGCGAAACTCAACACCATTCTTGCCTAGTTGCCAAAGCAAAGAAAATACAAGTAAAATAAATAAATCCTCCCCAATAGGAAACTGAATCCCAAAACCTTTGCGTTTAAAAGCAGTCGGTCTTCGGTCTTCTTTATCATTTTTTTTATTCTCGAACAACAGTTAGTACTAGTAAGTAAGTTTACAGAATTCAACAGAGTTATACGTTCAATATTCAAAAATTGTACGATAAGCAGATTTCTATTACAATATCAAACCGCGAGGGTTTGAGGGTTCGATTCTCACTCACGGAAGATGTTTTTTCTCTTTTCTCATTTCCATTTTCTTTGCTGTGGTAACTAGACAAAGTGCGGCGTTATGTTCCACAATTCAACAAGTAATGCCTCGAAAAGGCTGAAAGCGGGGAACGGAGCGTTTTAAAACTTGGTTCCCACGGACCCTGCGGTTCAGCAGGATAAATCGTGAAGCTAAAATAAAAATTCAACATGCTCAAAATCATTATGTCATTAGATGTTTATTTATTCATATTTTTAAAATGTACCTACCAAAAATTATAAGATTTCCACAAAATTTGAAAGTAGGTCTATATACCCAATCAGCCATAATATTCTTATAAAGACCGTTATAGCTTATAAGCACAATAATAATTACAAATGTGCTATAAAAGCTTGATTATATAAAAAGGTAAAGCTTTCCAAGTAGTAGCGTCGAAGAAAATTTATTTTTACGACGACTATAAAAACGAGCCTTATTATTTACAATACGTTGTAAAATTTCGAAAACGTTGCTTGTTAAGAGTATCTTCTGAATGTTATCATAAAATTTGTTTCTTTATATAGTGCGTTAAATAACAGCTCACTCTTCACTCGAGGGAGTAAATTATAACAGCGTAATGTCTCTATAATTTACAAAGAGAATTTGATTTGTCTAGAACTATTATATATTTAGAACGTACTTCAAAGTCAGCGCTAGTAAAATTATTTCGAATTTGGTTAGGTGTTAAGAGGGGATCGGACAGAGAAGGTAAGTGTTAATGCGTTTAAGAAAGCCTCTTTAAACCTACACTTGGGTGGGACTCCCAAGTGCTGGCTAGAGCTTCATCTTTCCACAATAGGATATGGCCAACACTCGCACTATCCAAAGAATGCCTTCTCCTATTTTGCCGCTCTTAGAAAACAAAGAAAGCGATCTACAGCTACACATTTTCATTGATCGTCATTATTGATAATCATTATATAAAGTTGCAAAATATACAGTAATTAATATTTTGCGTCATTTTTGCTTTCTCAATAGACTGTAGCCGGCCACAGCTGGATAAAGGCCACCTCCAGGGCATGAGCATAAAGCATGATTTCCTGATTTGCCATCCAGTCGCTTTTGTCATCGGTCCTTATGGCCGGAGAAGGTTGAACGTTACGCTTGCTTAGTCCGTCAACAAATCTAAATTTCTGTGAATAAAACTAATGCCACGATTAAGAATCACGTTGAAAAGAATGTCAGCTATGTCACGTCATATTATTGTCAGTATCAATTTCTGCAAGCTTGACACTAGAGATAGAAAGTTCTCAACTTTTATGGGATTAGCGAACCTCAACACCACTTTTTTTAATATCAGAGAAAAAAAATAATGTTATTCTCCTCTTAGAAGAGCAACTGAGCCCATAACCAACTCGATAACAGCCAGACACTATCGCTGAGTCACTATAGTCCGAATTGGCTATCGTGATTTTATTCAAATAAAATATTTATAAAAATTTGTCATGCCAGTTGTATATAAATCTTATTATTATAGTCATGTTCGGCTCGATACCCTAGAGGATGTTTAACATATCGATCTAACTTTTATGTTGAGAAAATGTTACAAGACGTAATCCTTACACTAGTAGCGACTTATTACCTGGCTTCTTTTTTAATTTATATTTCTATTCGTTTCGACCAAATGCAGCAAAGGCTTATAGAAAGCAAAGTTATATAGAATTATAATATTATAACTAACAAAAAGAAACAATACTAGTGGTTCTCCTTCGACTAAAACATTGTTTTTCAATTTTTGAGTTTTGAAAGGACATACATATACATTTTTTAAGTATATTAAAATGATATATGAGCAGAGGGGCCAAGGACATTATGTGGATACCTTCGTCCATAGATATTCACAACCTAAGAGTATGTGGAAGCGTTGCCAATTAAACCACCCAAACCCCCTTTATTGCTTCTGGAACTCTCATTCATCTGACAAGACAGACCATCATTAATATACAGCTGTTACATGATGATATTCTGTGAGAGCGTGGTAATTACCCGGTCTGCCGGCCGAGCCTGGCCCTTTTGGGCTACTGGTGTTGGTCTACACCATCATTCAAGTGGTAAAGCGAAGTTACCTTCGCTCGACCACTTGAATGATACGATTAACATAGCAATAAAAGTTCTTCTCCAAAAAAAATATGAATGATAGTAAAATATATAATATTAAATAATAATATTATATTATGTAGTATTACATTTCATATCGTATCGTTTTTATCACGTCTTGGACCACAAATACTATCTTTATTGGCATTTTTATAACCGTCGGCAATCACGCGCCAACGGACCGCGTGAACTGGGATTTAGTTCTCCTATAGATTTTTTTACATCTGTTATATTATTATATACATTATTATACTGTAACATTTTTTCTTATCATGTTAATAACAAGTCAAAATATATTTTTACAAGTATATACATGTAGTATACTTTAAAGAATTATTTTATGACATTTATTATAAATACAATTTGCTTAATTAAAAGACATAACAAGACGCAAAAGTTCCGGTTAGGAACTTAGCACAATATTTGTCTGTAAATGCGATAATTTGTGGCTTCTATTCCTTTTTGGAATAAATGAAGTACTTATATTTTTCCTTAACGGTATCTGTTAAACACCCGCTTCTTACTGTACCTTCCAGACTTGTCTGGAAAGGTCTTCCTCAGGGTTCCGCTCTTAGTCCTCTGTTATATAACATTTATACACATGACCTCGAATTAGCTGTTAACAATTTTTGTAACATCCTTCAATATGCTGATGACATCGTCCTTTATTACAGCTCAAATTCTGTACAGGACATAACTTTTCGCTTAAATTCTGCTTTGCACTATCTTGATCAGTGGTTGTTTAATCATGGCCTTGCACTATCCATTGCAAAGTGCCAAGTTGTGGTATTCTCTAAAAAGAGGAGTACTCCAAATTTTCATATAATGTATGATGGTACTCCTATTCAGGTAACGGATACTGCGAAATTTCTTGGCATAGTACTCGATAAACGACTGAACGGAATTGCGCACGCTGAATATCTCAGTAAAAAATGCGAAAAAGGCATTAACGCTTTAAGAGCTGTATCTGGTGTGTGGTGGGGTGCACACCCTTATACTCAAAAGCTTCTGTACGGTGCTCTTATCCATAGTCATATTGATTATGCTTTATTTGTTCTGGACCCATTCAACAAAGTAGCCACAGAAAAACTTAATCGTATTCAGTACAAATGCCTGCGCATTATCCTAGGAGCAATGAAGTCTACTCCTACCAACGCACTTCAAGTGGAATGTGTTGATCCCCCCTTGCCAATTCGTAGACAATTCCTTGCAGACCGATTTGTGGGTAAAATGCTGCAGCTTTCGTCCCATCCGCTGTGGTCTAAGCTAACTGAGCTAGCTGGCCTATTACCCCGTAATAAGCCTTTACCATACCTGCTTAATAGCTTCCTTAAGTTCACTAATCTTCCAAATCCTCTGTCACGTTTTCCATCTAATCCTTTGTATTGTACACCATACAATGCATTGGTTTATTTTCCACATATCATGACAGATCTTGGCTTGACCAAGGGTGACCCGGGCACTAACACAAAATTTCTAGAGGCAGTAAATGAAAAATGGTTGAATTACTTACACATCTACACTGATGCTTCAAAGCTTTCAAAAGAAGGCTGTGTTGGTGCAGCTTGCTGGATTCCAAAATTCAAAATTATTTTACAATTCAAATGTCCCCCCGAGTCCTCAGTGTTTACAGGTGAGGCTGTTGCTTTATTAGAAGCAATCCTGTTCTCACAGTCCCATAACGTTAAACAAACTGTTATTTTTACTGACTCACTAAGCTGCTTAATGGCTATAAAGGGTAACCCGTTTCAAAGTAAATTAAGATCTTCAATTGTTTTAAGGATTCGTGAAGAATTATACTCATGTCATCTCAAGGGTTTGGATATTACTCTGGTTTGGATCCCAGGCCATTCTGGAATCAGTGGGAACGAATCTGCAGACTCTTGTGCTAAATTAGCTGTCCAGTGTGGTACCTTGGAACATTTTGTTAATTCGGCTCATGATCTGTTGTCTCTTGCAAGAACTCATTTGGATAAGTCCTGGTCTAAATACTGGGATACGTCAAAATCTCAGAAAGGAAAATATTATGCATTTCTTCAACCTGATATCCCAAAGCGTCCTTGGTTTTACTCTCAAAAATTTGCAGAACGGAAAGTTATTTCAACAATTTGTCGTTTACGCCTTGGACATGCATGTACACCTATTCATCTGGCCAAGATCAGGGTCAGGGACCATTCACTGTGTGAATGTGGCCTAGACGACGGTTCTCCTGCCCATATCCTTTTTTCTTGCCCCAAATTAGCTCGCCCCATTTATGATGTCCTCCCTCTTAAAGTCCCTCGCCCCCTTAATGTTCAATGTTTGTTAATGTTTGTGTTTAGTCCTTTGTGTAAATTTTTGTGTAAATATATTAAATATAACAATATTAGAGTATAAGCTAACACCCATGTAAATATATTGTTTATTACTAACCCCATTTATTATCTGTATATATTGTAGATATCTGTGATTTTGTTATAGGTGAAGGATTTAAACTGGATCTCTTTTAAACATGCATACTCCAACTGTGTAATGATATCTCTCTTTTTACCGTACATTCTCCTTTGTGTGTTCTCCATTCAACGTGACATTGGCGAAGTGAATTGTGCTCAACTGGCACGCTCGAAACGCCATTAGTAAAGAGAAGAAGAAGAAGAAGAATATTTTTCCTTATTTAATATATAAGGGAAAGCGTGGCGTTAAGTTCCGCCACTCAATACGCAATACCTCAAAAGGTGAAAAATGAGGAAATCGAGTCGCTGCCTTAACTGTTAAGTGTAGGATATAGCGTGAAGCTAAAAAAATATTTTAGTGATTCGGGACGGCGTCTGATTGTAAAGTAAGGTGATAGTAAGTCTAAGCATCAAGAAGACTGAAGAATTAACGTTTTTTATTTCCTGCGTCTTTAACTTTCATCACACACACGTAATATTGATTTGAATTATCAAAACACTCTTTTAGTTGTATTAATGATAAAAGACTTTATCTAATAAACGGAAAACAACATTTAACATAATGAACATTAACTATTAGCTTTAAATATACTTGGAGAAAAGTTTTATTAATAGTTTTATTTATAAATGTAAACGTAAATATTACAATAATACTGTTAGTACGAATATAAAAAGTGAAAACTTCTTCCGTCTGAAGATCGATCTCAATGATGTAGCATTCAAGAAAGGCTAATTATTACCATGATAATGTCCTAATATCTGTATAGGAAGTATCTAAGTTAAAAAGATATTTTAACTAATATTTATCACCTATCAGGGTGAAAGCTTAATTGTCTTACAAAATAATATAGAAAGCGATTACGAAAAAACAAATATTTTTATCAACCGAAACTTCCAAAGCTAACGAAACCTAATGCTATTCTATTCGAGAATAAAAGCTTTTTAAAGCCATTAATCTAACGATTATCTGGTTGAGCAGGCTGTCGTTGTAAATAACCTTTTGTTCGTGACAATATTGTTTTCAAACTCGAAACAAGTCTCTCTATAATTAAGTATAAGAAGATTATTGGAAAATAAATATATATTTTTATATTTTAGTTCATATCGTAGTTCAAATACAATATAAAAAACTTTATTAACTTCCCGCTTCCTATAAGTACTCTTACTTACTTCGCTGTGGTTTCTTGCTAACAAACATTGAACTGATAATTATATGACATTATCATGGTCAAATAGTTTATTATATAGTGTATATTTTAGTACATAATGACATGAACAAAAAAATACGAATATAAATATACTGACAGTAAAGCTTAAAACAGTAGGTACTTGAGACTCGTCGTCCATTTTCATGCACTTATATTTGTAGCTTCACGCTTTGTTCTGTATACAGAAGTAGTTATAGTTGGTAATATCATATACTAACTTAGGGAACGGGATATTGGTACAGGCTTTCATCTATTTACTTTATTATATTGTATATAAATACCACATGGTATATAAAGTATGTAGATCGAAGCCTGTATTAATATTTGGTTTCCTACTTTCTAATTCAGAGATTGATCTTTCTGTTATGATTGGCGGAACTCAACGCCGCGCTAGATATTTGTAATTCATTATAAAAAAGCTATTTATATATATATATATATATATATATATATATATATATATATATATATATATATATATATATATATATATATATATATATATATATATATATATATATATATATATATATATATATATATATATATATATATATATATATATATATATATATATATATATATATATATATATATATATATATATATATATATATATATATATATATATATATATATATATATATATATATATATATATATATACTTTTCTTAACCTCGAGTGCCAATCAATAATGAACTACACAACTGCTTTTATATTAGTATATAACTAATATAAAAGCAGTTGTATAGTTCATTATTGATTGGCACTGGAGGTTTAATCTCAGTATTCATTAGAGACTAACATATATATATATATATATATATATATATACTTTTCTTAACCTCGAGTGCCAATCAATAATGAACTACACAACTGCTTTTATATTAGTATATAACTAATATAAAAGCAGTTGTATAGTTCATTATTGATTGGCACTCGAGGTTTAATCTCAGTATTCATTAGAGACTAACATGTATACGCCAAGATAAAGTTTACTTGCTTTTAACTTATTGAACTGTGAATGCTAGCTACTTACTATCTAGTGGAAGTAAATTTTTATTCCTTAACTATGCTACGACAAGGACTTTGAGTTGCATTTTTAGTAATTTTATTTTAAAATTAGATTTGCTGTTGTAGATCGCGTACAGATTTTATGATACTTTGTGATTTACTTAATTTTTGAATTTAATTATAAAAATATCATTAAGTTACGAAATTTAAACTTAACTAACATTGTCTTGCGGATTTCAACTCCGCATGTTATAAAAAAATTATCTGTTTCTATTTGTCTGATCTGTATATATGGTAAAGTGCTAGGCACTCACTATTTCAAGATACAAGAGCTTGAAAACTTAAATATGGTCTAGCTTATATCAATAAAACTAACACTACATTACATGTTATAGTAAAAATTAAAAGTAAAATTTAAAATTTTTTTTAAGAAAATTTCAATTTTTTTTTCATTTCATTTCATTTCACATCATGTCATGTTTGATATAAAAACCTCTACAACATAATAATTATCTTTATCATATGCTTAAATAGCTACTAAATCCCTGTTAAGGTCGTAACAACGGCTACGAAACAAATTTAAAACGAAATTGAAAACTTCCTTAAAATAAAAATGTTCTGAAATACGTGTTAAAATTTCCATCAAAACATTTTCCTTACAAACAGCAAAAAATGCTAAAAATTCCGGTCATTATTTTCAAGCGCGGGCTGTCGAATATTTTTGTTTTGGCTTAAAAGTTCTTTGTTAAAACACAATATAAAATTGACTCTAATACTTTTGACGTCATAAATTTTATACGCTTTATTAATGTGTCAAAAGCAAGTCCCTTATGTGTGATGAGATTATAAAATATTGTTCTTTCTCATATATTATAAATAAAAAGCCTTTCGTGATTCAGTTAGAAAACGGTAGTTAGTAGTTGTGAATTCACTTTCAAATAAGTTATGTCGTCTTTTACTGTAAATCTTATAGTAAGCACCCAAATTAAGTAAAAAAAGAAAATCTTATTGGACAGAACAAATATTTTCTCTTAATATGTTTGAGCATATATTGTAGATAGCAAAAAATATATGACAAAGGTGCAGCGTCTACTGCACCTCTGTCTTGACTGAAAACGCGACGACGGGAAGGAGGATGGATTACTTCATTTCTATTTTATTCGCTCTGGCAACTAGGCAAAGCGCGGTGTTGAAATTTTAACTTAGATTCCCTCGGCCTGCCCTGCTACAAGCGGGATAAAGCTGAAGCTATTTTTAATATTAATTTCATGATAGCTTACAGTATGAAGCTTAATTTGTTACGATTGCTGAATCGAAATCTAGAGGAGATCGCTCCGCTACGTATAAAAACTTCTTATGTCTTATAAATATTTGTATAATATTACAACATGTAAAATTGCATAACAAATAACAAATAAATGGACTCAGATATTCTAATATCGATTTCTTTTATAATGTATCTTGATTTAACTCGATTCAATATCCATTTTATCGATATTTTTATGTCGCTCCTCGCGTAGATGTACGGTCATTATTTTGCAAACTGTCATAGCTCGATACCCGTCTCGTTAACGTACTGAAGTGGAAATAACAAAAACTTTATACATCAATTGACACCTTACGATATATTTGAACTATTATTTATTATCATGAATATCGTTTTGTCACACGTTATATGTTTTCCACAAATATATTTTTAGATAACACTGTAAAATAATTATTATTTTAATAAAAAAATGTTACTTATTTCCGCATAATATTTACATTACATTTCTTGTGGAAACGCATTTCCAATATTTTCTTTGTGATCATCGAAACTGTTCTCGGTCATTATTCTGTACACGCTGTCATAGCTCGTTAGGCGCCTCGTTAAGAGACAAAGCTTAATAAATTATGTCAGGCGTATAAATTTCAAGTTAAAGGAAACTATGTAACACTCACTGTTCATGTATCAATTCATTTAGTGCTTATTTTTACCTGACATTTAAAAAATGAATTTTTAATTTACTTTTGTATTCTAAAGTATAAAGTTAGTGAAAATCCCAATACTACTATATAAAAAGCAACTAAAATTATATTTATATTAAATATATACCTGAAAAACTTTGTAATGAATTAAGAATATTTTATTTAAGTATTTCGGAAATTAATAATAATAAAAATGTCTATTTTTTTTGTCTTCATGCTTTATAGCGCATATTGCAAGGTAGGCAGTGGAAACCACAGGAAACATAGTAACCTAGTGTTAAGACATCTCCACGATGATCGTACCTAATCTGATCCAGCGGCTTCCTTCTATAAAGCATCAGTCTACTTTACCTACTGAGTACTGTCTGATTTATGTGTTTTTTTTATAACAGTTTTATAATATATTATGTAATCCTAAATATGTCACAAGTAATTAGATTATTGGATACATTTCATCTCTCCGTCTACGTCTATTCAATAATGTCGGACTGACATTACAAAAAGCTATTTTAAATACGAACTTCCAGAACAGTTGTAACTTCCTGAATACTGAGTTGTTCGTAGCCTCGTCGTATTATTGTAAAAGTATTACAAATGCACAATGGTAAAGTTTCAAACGGTTGTAACAAGGCCCTTTGTTGATTTTTTGAAGTATAATCTATAAGAGTAAAGCAATATTATGATGGTTACTTTATTTTATATATATATATATATATATATATATATATATATATATATATATATATATATATATATATATATATATATATATATATATATATATATATATATATATATATATATATATATATATATATATATATATATATATATATATATATATATATATATATATATATATATATATATATATATATATATATATATATATATATATATATATATATATATATATATATATATATATATATATATATATATATATATATATATATATATATATATATATATATATATATGGATATCCATAATGACACTGCAAATATTATTCTTGAGGCAAATACATGAGAAAATAAAATACAACGAAGAAGGCTGTACATCGCAGATGCATTTTCAAAGTCGGCTATTCAGATATGGCGTCAGCTAACGGCTTTTATTACTTCAACTTCTGTAACATGAGAGCTTTGATATTGTGGTTTTATATAAGTTTGTTATAAGAATATTTAAAATATAATATTTATTTTTGGCTTAATTTCGATAAACATTAAATCTTATATAATCTTCTTCTTTATCTTTCTTTCTTTAGCTTCACGCTACACACACGGCACGGTAGTCAGAGGGAACTGCAGGAACTATTGGAACCTACTGTTAAGACACTCCGTTGCTCAGTCCCTGCTTTCTCCGTCCCCGCTTTCCGCCTTTTTTCGAGGCATTGCGTGTTGAGTGGCGGAACTCAACGCCGCGCTTTGCCTAGGTGCCAGAGCGAATAAAATGGAAATAGAAAAATCCATCTTCCCCGATTGAGAATCGAACCCAGAAATCGTCGTAACAGGCAGACGTTACGCCTCTGCGCCGGTATACATATAATAATGATGTTAATGGTTATAGGTGGTCTCTGAAGGCTCAATTGCTTGTTGCTTAAGGCTAAATTGTTGCATAAGCTTAGTTTGTATTAATGGAACGAGAGGAATAACATTTCCGTATATTGCGAACTCAAAACGTAATTGTGGTAGAGCCATGCTACACCAACACCAATAACTCAAAAGGTCAAGCTCGTACCAGGTAATAACCACGTTTCACAAAATTTCGTCGTGGAACAGCAGCATATTAATGCTGCTGTGTTTTGTCTGGTGAGGAAGTGTTGCGGTTGCAGCTGACAATGCGTCCACATCTTCACAAATTGTAGATGTCTATGGGCGAGGGTGGTCACTTAATATCAGATGGTCCATCTGCTCATTTGTCATCTTCTAATATAAAGACGTACTAAATAAAAACAAAAAAGATAATAAGTTTCCGAATTTTGTTCGTTTAAACACGTTTTTAGTATACTGCTACTATTTTCCTGCGGTACGTTAGCACACAAAGGTTTGAATTTTACTTTCTATATTTTTTAGTGTCAATAATAAGCATTGTACTAAAATAGTTGCTACATTAAGAAAGATAATATTTGACCTGAAAATTAATCAAATTATACTAACCACCTCGTGTCATTTCTAAAAATACACTTGTTCCGACTTCTAAAACATTTTTCTGTTATAATAAAAAACAAACAATGGAATCAAAAAGTCATAAACTAACATAGAAGTTAGAAAAATTCATTAAAATATTTAAAAATATTTAAAAATTAATGGTGCGTATTCCATTCTTTTAATAAAAAATATCCTTCGCAGAATGATATTTCATTCGTTCAATGCACACGACGTCCACAGCAATTATATTTTAATGCTATTTCAAAGCAAGTCACGTAAAGAATGGTTCTTATATTTAAGCTGGAGCTTCTTATGATATTAAATATTTTATTGCATAAAAGCTTTTCTATTAATTCAAATTGTTAATACTAAGCTTTTATAATATAACCATAACTTACATTTAAGTTCTACAGTATCAAGTTATTTAAATAAATGAAAATTAAAAAAAATGACTTGAAGTGACTGAAACAATAAATTTTAAAATAAAGTTAAAATAATTTGTCATCAATCTTAATTAATTGCCTAAAAATGTCATGCTAAGATCTTCTTAAGTGAAATTGCCTTAACGTTAGGACTATGAAATTTACTTCAAAGATACAATTTAAGGCTTCATTGTAACAATTTACATATAACTAAAGCTTTTAGATTATTTTAAAGCTTACCAACCACAAACATACATGATGTTTGGAATTACAATGACCTGAATGACTTATATTCATTTATTAAAGTTTCAAACGTGACGGTTTTCTAACAGATGGTTGATGTTGCAGTGGCGAGTCCGCCGGGCGGCGCGGGCGCAGCGCCGGAGCCCCGCCCGCCGCCACCTCGCAACGGATCACCTAGTAAGCACGGCCCAGACAGTGATTGTTGCAATTGTATTAGACTCAATTGTTGTTAATTTCCTAGCTATTTTATAAAGAATTTTTAGTAAAAGCTAATTAAAAATATATTAAGATTTTAAAGAAATTAGATTTCATTATGTTGACGTTAAGTTGAATTGACGACAATAAAAGTATATATGACGGATTTAACCTGTATACTATACATAACAATTGTAAATAAATCCATCAATAAATGGAATATATTGATAATATAAATAATTTTGAAGTAATTTTCTAGAAATTTTGAAGCTACGAGTCTCGTAGTATACAATTGTAGCAACCACTATGTCCTTTCGTGCACTTTTGGAATGTTTTTTTCACCCCCCGATGCTTTATGAACGTAAACAATTTTTCGGATTATATCTAGAACTAAATCTAGATTAATCTAGCTAGGACTAGATTAACAATTTCACGAATTAAGTATAGAAAAAAATATATTTATGTATATTTGTCTTTTATATATCTTTGTCACATCTACGTACATACACTTTATATGTGTATATATTATTACACATAAAGCATACACTTTGTATCAAAATCCTTTTAGAACAAAACTGAATAAAAATATAAATCCGTTCATCCGAAAAATTGTTTTTCTTTTTAAATTCTAAATGTATCGCATGTATAAATAATTTTCTAAAATTTCCAGTTACTAGAAGTTTCTAGAACTTTGTGTGATAAAAGCTTTTCAAATGTTTTACAAAATATACGAAACATTTTTATAAGCAAAATGAATAATAATTTTTGTTTTAAGCATGTAAATATTGCATGTATTCTTTTTTTACTTTTATTTCATAGAGAGTGTTTTTATTATTTATTCTTCATCTTTTTCATGTCATGTCTTAATGGCAGTTACTGTGATAGCGATGGTACTGAGTTCAATCTTTTGATTTTTATATTTGTAAGGCATTTTATCTTTGTAAGGCATTTTCGCAATGATTTTTATTTTGGGCGGAATATGAATAAACACTGAATATACTACCCTACTTAACCTGCTACATCAGGGATACAATTTGTGAATTTATATGGAATAAAGAAAGTAGCATAAAATATAAGAATATAACTGACTGACTTAACTTTAGTTGTTTTATAACGCCAAAATATATTACATCTAAGGTAAATTGACATAATAAGCTTTTACATCGAAAATTTAACACAATGGCTTAGTAAAACACTTTTTTAGCTTCACGCTTTATCCTGCACATAGCAGGGTATGCAGAAGGAAGCACAGGAATAATGAAAACCTGGGATTAAGATGGTCCGTTTCTTGCTTTACGCATTTAGCGAAGTTGCGTGCTAAGTAGCGGAACTCAACGCCGCAATCGCCTAGTCGCCTGAGCTGAGGAAAATGGAAATAAAATAATCCATTCACCTCAGTGGAAATCAAACCCACCAATCACGTATTTCCAGCCAAACTCTGAACCTCTAAGCCAAGACGATCCTCCAAAACACTTCACAATTCTAGTAAATTGAAAAACGTGATAAGATATCATCTTTTCTGTAATATAATTTCGATCTCACAATAAACGTAGTTTATAAGCCGTTATTTATTCTGTCCGAATCGAGGACACTCTCAGATATAGCATTCCATTTTATTCCTTAGGGATCTGAAGTGACCAAGTGAAAGTGTTTCAATCTAATTTGGGGTCACAGAAAATGGGGTCACGGCAAAATACAGATAAATTCTATATCATTCTTCGTAAATGTAACTGTATTCTCAGTGCGGAATGAAAAACTAATCCTGTAAAATTACAAAATGGTTTGAACAAAATAAATCAATTTTTTTAGTATAATGTATAAATATATCATATATATGTTAATAAATATGAGGCTGATGCTCACCAGAATGACATGACAATATAGTAGAATTATATATATTTCATGTTTATTATTTATAGCGCAGCACTTTATCTTAGACGGGGAAAGCGTATATGTTTTTATATCAACATATATTATAAAACAAAGTGTATTTTTAACAATATTAGCTTAAATATAACAGAAACCACGCAACGCACTTAAATATTTTTTAATAAAAAAAAAACAGTTGCAAAATTATGTTAATATGGACAATATTTAAAGTAGAGCTAGAGACTGTATACTTCTTTCGCCTCGTTCACTATAATCAACTCCTTCATACCTGCTTTAATGAATGTAAAATATTGTTTTGCGATCGAGAAAGATTAAATTCAAATATAACAAACCCCCGAGCAAGATTTGATCCTTAAACGTTTTAACTTTCTATATACCTATAGTGGATACATATGTTTTATATAAATTAATATATAAATAAAAATCTTTAAAAACAAGAAATATGTGTACATTTTGTTTTATAATTGTCTTAATGTCAAATTGAAGTTAAAAAAAAAATATTCAAGTATATATTTCTTAAACCTAAAGATGTTGTGACAAATTATGCCTGTCATTACGTAAGCTATTTCAAACTCATCAAGGTAATTAACACAACTAATCTAGCTCTCATGTTGTGAGAACTTAAGAGGATTCAGAATGGATACTTTACTGTAGAACTGACGGTTTATTGCGCAATAAGACTTCTCTGATTATGAAAGGAATAATCGCAGGTTCGATTCATTTGATAGAATTTTTATGCATATATTATTTTGATTTACTTGCACTGATAACACAAAGCGAGGTGTTTAGTTTCACCACTAAATATGATAAGACATTGAAGCCTAGAGACTACGACAAATAGAGTTTTGTCACTAAATGGTTTCCGTCTCTATATAGCCTGCTACATAATTATATTCCTATATGCCTATTTAGGAAAAGAAATCTAGTGCTAAGACACTCTGTTCCTAGTTTTATGTCCATGGTGCGTTGAGTGAGGGAACTCAACGGTGTACTTTGCCCCGTAACTAGAGCTAGGAAAATAAAAATAATTAAATCTCCATGAGTGAGAATCGAACCCACAGCCATTGTGTTTTCCGTCAAAGATTGTAATTCTGAGCCACGGCGGCCTACATTTTATATTTGTTACACAAATTTATTATTAACTTTTCTTACTTATAAGACTGTAATCCAGCCGTTATAAGTTTCTAGCGTTAACAAGCAATTAGTAAACTGAAAGTTATTATAAAGTTTATTTTAATCTAACTCACGCTTGTTTAACGTTTCAATGAGCTATATATATATATATATATATATATATATATATATATATATATATATATATATATATATATATATATATATATATATATATATATATATATATATATATATATATATATATATATATATATATATATATATATATATATATATATATATATATATATATATATATATATATATATATATATATATATATATATATATATATATATATATATATATATATATATATATATATATATATATATATATATATATATATAAATATATATATAAATTTTCTGCTATTTATCATTTGCTCTTTAAGAGAGACCTCTTTTTAAACTTAGTGACTTAGTTTTTATAATTTATTAAAGTAAAAATTGTGCACAATATTTTATTTACAATTTTTGAATGCTCTTAATAAATAATCCACATTAAGTATAAAAAATATACTTAAGGAAAATAATTTTTTTGACGCAACTGGATTTTTTACATTTTTCAATGTTTTGCTTAAATATTTTTCTAACCTGTGTAATGTAAGTTCGCAATTGTAGTAAAAATTCTATACTGTCTTTGTTGGCCTCATATACAGGTATCACCACTTCACAGAACCTATTCAATCGAATTCTTCCACAGCGTATAAAATAATAAAATTTTCCAATTTAACTTTAGCGTACACTAGAAAATAGAAGGCACCATTGTCATGGCAACTAAGAACAGAACACAACGAGCTGAAATAAGATCGGGCTCTTTTATAAACAATTTTATTGTTCGCTGCCTTTGAAATTATTTCCATAGGCTGTAGGCGTTGTAAACGCTTATCTCGACAATGTGCAGTTAAATTTATAGTTTCCATAGTTACTTGTTTTGTATTAACAGCTATTTAAATTGCGCTAGTTACTATTAATAATGAAATGATGCATAAAGAGAATATTAATGTCTGATTAAGCAAATTCGAAATCTGTCGTGGCGCAAAGACGCAGCGTCTGCTCGTAAACGACGATTTGTTGATACGATTCCCATTAGGGAAAGAGGGATTTTTTTATCTTCCCCTAGTGTCTTCTCTGGCAACAAAGCAAAGCGCGGCGTTGAGTTCTGCCACTCAATACTCAATGTGTGTCTTAACTCTTAAACGAGTGTCTCAACACTAGATTCCCAAGTTTCCTATAGTTCCTTCTGCCTACCCTGCTATAGGCGGGATAATGCGTTAAGCTAAAAAAATCGAAGTTTAATTATGTAATGCAATCTTAGGATAGAATACGGGATAGTACTCCTACTACCCTATATCCTACCAAGAAATATTTATCTATTTTTAATATAATTCATATATTTTCGGCGGTCTTGCCTTTAACCGTTATTATTCGTGAATCCACCCAAAGTTAGGCACTCGTTGGCGTTTAAAAAGTAATTGCTGCAATTTGTATATATTATTTTGTTGCCGAATAAGAGGTTTTTTAAGATTTGAGCATTAGCAATTGTTTAGACGATATCCATAATTCTATGGTACTTTAAACGTAACTTATTGGTGATATTTTAGTACTAAAAAGTTCTTGTCGTGAATGAACGTTGGCGTTAGTGCTTAAAAGATTTACATATCTATCACTCGAGTCGAGTTTAGTTCAGTCGAGTTTAAACTCGACTTGAACAGGAAAAGGAGCGGAGCCAAGTCGTCTATAACTATATTTATACAAAAGAATTTGAGATGTTTTAATTTACTACTACACAACTTCATAGCAGTAATACAAAAAAAATACAATTGAATTTACATAATAATATTTTTCAGCAAAACAATTTATTAAATCAGAAAAATTGAGATGAACTCCAGTGAAAGAGGATTCTATAGAACTCTCAAGTTTTTCTTTTGGCTACGAGCACTAGGTTATTATTATAGCCGGCGGATGCTATGAATGGTCGACAGCGTCTGTGATCTGACCCGTGCCGTCGCAAACAATGTACCGCGCTTTTTTATTAAAATTAATTAATTTTATTTCATATTCTTGACTTATATTTTTCTTTTTAATGTTATTATACTTATACAGTAAGATCGCATATGACAATATAAGCCAAAACTCTCAGGATCTACCTATAAACGAACAGTTCGTGGGTTCAATTGCCATTCAGGGACAATGAATTATTTTAGTTCCCTTTTTTTTGGTAACAAGGCAAAGCGCGGCGTTGAGTTCTGTCACTAAACATATAGTGTCTTAAAATGAAGAAAATTCACTGCAATTTACTATCTTAACACTATCCTATCTTAATCCCTTGCCTAAATAACAATAGCTCATTTTATCAGAACATACACTGTCACGTTAAATTTTACATACAATATTTCTACTAACGCAAGAATCATGAAGGAGAATCTTGAACTACACTTTGTTACGGAAATACCTAAATAAAAATTAAAATATTATGATTTTATAAGAGCAATAATTGTAATAATACTCCAGATTTGCTTTCACATAACAAAAAATAGCACATTTTTGACAAACTATCAAAAACTAAGCCAACTTTGTAATCAAATTCCCCGTCAAATCTAAAAGGCATTCCATGTATGTTTCAAAGAAACAAATAGATTACAGTCGGATTTAGTTATTGGTTTTTTTGTTAAAATTGCGTCTATTTTTTCACGTGCATATACAAAAATTTGAGAGGAGAGAAAAGGTCGTAATGTTTTTCCTATATATTAATAAATATTTATTTAAGTTAAATTTTATATAAAAATTGAAAAAACAAAAATTTAAAATGTTTGACTTTTTTGTTTCAAAAAGGGTTTTGGATACTTCTTAGTGGTTTGGATCAAGGAAGCTTTTATAACCTCTTACAATAACGTTCACTTAAAAGTGTATCTAAGGTAATAGCAGCTTCACGATTTTTCCCATATATTTACATAAAAGTTGGTTATATCAGTTAGCCGAATATTTAGGACGTTGCGTATTGATTGGTGGGACAAATAGGCGGTTTACATCCCCGGGTGGGAAAAGAAAATTAATTCATTAAAATCATTCCCTCAATTAGAATTGAACCCATAATAATCACATTTATAGTCGAATATGTTCAACAACATAAATTTGTTAATTAAAATGAAAACGTAAAATCACAAAATAAATTGAAAAGTCAGAATATTGGAACGATACCTGCAGCCATTCCGTGCAAGCTACCGTGAATCTGTTGCAGATAAAAAAAGAACTAAAAAAACCGACTGAGCTACGCTCTTTGTTAGAGATTTTACTGACACTTTACAATGCCTAGTACCGAGTTCTTCAGATAGAATGCTAAATATTGTGAATGGAAGTGATACTTTTTGTACTGTTTTCTTGTTTTGTAGTGTAGTGTTACTTTTGCTTACAATTATTTTTAAAATCAATTTAAATATGATATTTTATTTCTGTTATACTATATCCCAGACACAGCAAGATACTCAAAGAGAGCCTAGTGTTAAGACACTCTGCTCTTCACTTTTCGTCCAAAATTAGAAATATTGCGTATCGAATGACAAATTACAATGACGTGATTTAAATTTAACCATTTCTCTAATTGACCATCATATTTTCTTTCTAACAGCATCTATTTAAGTAGCTTTTTGTTTAGACTTGCTACTGAGGTGAAGACCTGATGACTTGTAATATGGATTTCGAACCTATTATAGTCACATCTATCTTCAACTTGTTAGTGTAATATTGGCTTATTATTTATTAATGATTGAAATAAATATAATTATAATTATTTAGTATAGATATGGAAAACAAGAAATCAATTAAAAATGATCTTTTATCAGCTAAAAGAAAACCACAACATAACGACCAAAAAATTACATAAACATTTCATTAAACGAAATAAGTACTGAAAATTCATATTTCAGAACAATTTATGCATTGAATGATATCAAGAACTTGTATACAATTCGCAAACATTCAACAATGATTGCTGTATCCAGATGTTTAAATAGTTGCCAGTTCACATATTTCTGTTATACAGTATTTAATTATCGCCGGTTTTAAAATGAGCAAGCTATTTATGATCGGCATATATTGAATATTCATAAAGTTTTCAGTGGAATCATGATTCATGCCGTTAACATTTTATTTATGTTTGTATAAATGTACATAAATGAACGAACTTCATTGTAAATTTATTCTGTGCACTAATTAAAATGGATGTTATATAGAACCGTCGTGGCGCAGAGGCGCACAGTCTGCTGGCGACTCAACGGTTTCTAGGTTCGATTCCTACTCGGGGAAGATGGATTTTTCTATTTCCATTTTCTTCGCTCTGGCAACTAGGCAATGCGCGAAGTTGAGTTTCGCCTCGAAAAAGGCGGAAAGCGGAAAGCGTTTCCTGCAGTTCCCTCTACCTACCCTAAAAGGATGGATAAAGCATGAAGCTAAAAAAAAAGTTATATAGCGTTGTTATTATGCATCGACAGTACTAGAAGCTATTTAATTTACATTTTTCTAGGCGGTATCTATTGAAGATGAAGGCTTAGATGAAACTAACGAAACGCTATAGTTATCAGCGTTTAATATTATCGAAATGCCTATAAATTATCTTGATTTATATATTTCTACATAATATTTAGTGAAATATCGAAATGAACTATCGATTTTTTTTTGTCTTGAAAAAAGATATTTTATAATTTATTTACCTTCCGAAACTCTTCTTCGTGTATATATTAGCTATTTGAAATCATACACATATATTTTATTATTCAATTTTCGAATAATAATAATTAATACTTTTTCTTTTGTTGTCCCCAGAACAAGGCGCCCTAACAATAGTACGACGGTCATCCAGCCGTAGTAAGACAGAGAGCTCTCCACCCACCGACGAACAGCTAGATCAGCTTGACCTGGACACTGAACACTTGCCCGCCGTTGACACGCCCGATGCGTGCGATAAGGCCGCACTTAGGTAAGCTTAAACCTGTAAATAAACTCGCATTGGATTATTAAGAAAACAAATTATAGGAATAAGTTTGGTTCCACTTCGTGGTAATACTTTTTTTTAGCTTAACGCTTTTATCTCGTACATGGCAAGGTAGGCATAGAGAACTGCTGGAGCCATAGGAATCTATTGTAAAACACCCCGTTGCTTAGTCCCTGCTTTTTCCGTCCCCGAAGCACATTTTACGTGTTAAGTGGCGGAACTGAACGCCACGCTTTGCCTATTTACCAGAGCGAAGAAAATGGAAAAAGAAAAATCCATCTTCCACGACTGGGAATCGAATCCAGAAACCGTCGCATTACAGGCAGACGTTGCGTCTCGGCACCACGACAGAAATGAGACGATAGACTCTTAGTCGAACAGAAATAACTATTACTCTAGACACTTTCTTAGAGTCAGACGTACAAGTACGTAAAAAATAGTAGTTTTTAAGACTAGCTGGTTTAAGCAAATAAATTGTAAGGCTTTGTAATATCAATATATAACATTTATTTCTCATTGGTTACAAAATTACATAGATTTAAAACAATATTTGTGTATATTTTGAAAGCTCTATAATATTAAAAATAATATAATTTCAATGAGGCCAAAAAAATAGTATAGTTTTACTTCCGCCACACTCCGTAAAGCTATGGATAATGCCTAAATCCTTCGTAATAGAAAAAAGATCCCTTTGACCTGAAGTGGGTCGTTAGAAAGCAGTCAAGGTGTTATCCAGTCATTTTACGACTCGAAAAAACTTACAGTACAACACTATGTTAAATACAGCTATACTAGTCAAATAGGCAACTTAAAAGAATATATGAAATATTTTTCTTAAGTTCTATTGTAGTGCAGTCTATTTTTATCTTAAGGCTTTAGGCTCTGTTGTATATACATATTAATAGTGACTAAAATTCTACAAGCATTTAAAATATGTCACACGTAGTAGTTTCACACTATTGTCTACTTATAACAGGATAAACTTAGTGTCAAGACACTGTATTCCGCAATTTGGATAACTTGCGAGTTATGTGGCTTAACTCTACGCTTTGACTTAGTACAAGAGCAAGATGATGGCTTCAACCAGAACAGTTACGTGTTATTAACTTATATATTTCCTTTTAATCACAAGTTGAAGTTTCATATAAAAGCTACTATTTTAGAACATTTAAGTATGATTTTTATCTTAAATAGATAAATAATATGATAAATTACTTAAAAGTATAAAATAAGTAACTCTTATTCTAGGTCTGTATTTACACAGTTTCTTCTTACAATGTACAGCCCAAAGCTATGAGCAAAAACTTTAATAGTATACTTGTGACATTGTCATATAATCCATATATTTTATATAACTTGTTAATATATTATGTTGTATATTCTATGTAATTTGTTCTTTGTTTATATTTTAATTTACTTACTATTATTCTTAAAAAACTACGATATAATATAATTCAATTAAATATTTTAATATTTGGACCTATTTCTGAATTCATTTCATAAATAGTATATTTCACGTAAAAGTAAAGTTTTTTCAAACAGAGCACAATACACCAAACTTAGGAGAGCAATATTTAACGAGAAGTTTCTTTTTATTTTATTTTTTTAGCTTCACGCTTTGTCCCGCATATTGCAGGGTAGGCAGAGGGAACTGCAGGGACCATATGAACCTAGTGTTAAGACGCTCTGTTGCTTAGTCCCTGCTTTCTCCGTCCCCACTTTTTTTTACCTTTAAGTTGTTTTTTTTTTAATTCTTTAACTAAGTTTTTTTTTACCTTTTAAAGTAATTACCGCATGCAACAATAGAGAGAGATAACCTAAAGAAACAAAACGATTGAAATTGATAAGATTATTTCTTTTTATCAATTTAACATACAAATAAAAAAATATGTACTGAAGGCGGCTTGTGTGTATATATATATATATATATATATATATATATATATATATATATATATATATATATATATATATATATATATATATATATATATATATATATATATATATATATATATATATATATATATATATATATATATATATATATATATATATATATATATATATATAATGATTATTATATAAACATATACATTAAAATATAAATATAATAAAAATAATAGTGTTAAAAAACGTGACGATTTCAAGCGACGCTTAGAGGCTAAAAAGTTTTGGTATTTCTGATATCAATGGGAAGGGAGTTCCATAAATGACAGTTTTACGTAGCGATATTACACTACAATATCCTAGCGTAAAATCTTAATAGGACATAGCGTCTGCCTGTAAACGCGACGGTTTATGGGTTCGATTCCCACGGCGGGAAGACGGAATTTCTATTTCCGTTTTCCTCGCTCTGGTAACTAGGCCAAGTACGACGTTGAATTCTTATAAAAAAAAGTTTATATAATAATATGCGACAGTGGAATGTTGATATCATTATATGGATATTACTTTATTACAGTCTACTTTAAAAATTAGAGAATTTTCATTTGAGAACAGAACAATATCACACTATTTTTTAATATAAAAAGGAAACGTCATTAATATAAAATATTTCATTTAATAAAGAGAAAATCAAATATAGCTCTTTGTGAAAGTGTGGAAGTCTCATATTTATAAAAGATCCTGTTGATTTATTTTAATTTTACTAACCGCCTGGATTCCTTGGCTTAGATTTGAGGCAATAAGATCAAGATTCGCGTTCTGTATATCATAATAATGTAGTTTTAACTACAAATATTTAAGTTATACCCAGTCAAATGCTGATATAATAGACGTTTGGTTGCACGTTTAGTTGCAAGCAATATTTGTGTAAAGAGCCTCCGAAGGTATCAAGAAAGTTTCACTTATTTAGAATTCTACAAAAGCCTCCTCCGGAAAACAATTTCAAGGAAGTAGCTTCCGTAAGCTCTTTGGTATTTTAAAATAAAAAGACAATATATGTACCAATAACAAAGACTATTAAACTTTTATATAGTAAGAGCAATTAAATAAATGAAAAAAAAATTGGAAAATTTATCCCCTCTTATACAAGTTTCTATTCTATTCCAAAAGTCTATGAAAATAGACGTTTAATTGCTTGTATAACAATCTGTTAATTTAACATTTTAGTGAATATCGTAAATTATATATAATGATTAATTTACTAAAATAATTTCACCGTGAATGCCGAATCGGAATTTAATTATTTGCAAATATGCGGACTGTGTCAAAATTGCTGTTTCCAGTTAAATTGAGCCACCAAATTTGTGGTATTTTAATAGAATTTATTCTGAAAATGTGAACATAACTTTTAGAATTTCAAAATTAAAATCACTTCAATAGTATTCTGGACTAGGACTAGGACTTAGGCTAATGGCACCTATTGTTGAATTTATTCTACTCTTAAGTATGTTTTTAATACCAGAGCGAGGAAAAACTTCAAACAGAAAATTGAACCTAAATCTTCTTCCACTATGCCACGGAGACATCAATATAAAGATTTCATGTTCATATATTCGTACCTGATTTTTTTATAGCAAAAAAGCTCACACGAAGTTTTAATAATCATAAATGATACAAGCTAGTTTTACAGCACAACACGCCAAAATAACATGAAAAATGAAACATGTATTTTTATATTTTATTTCATTTATTTTGTAAACAAAGTTTTTCTTTATTAAATATCTTCCGCTATCTATCCGCCGTTTTCGAGGCATTGCGTGTTGAGTGGCGGAACTCAAAGCCGCGCTTTGCCTTAGATGCCAGAGCAAAGAAAATGGAAATAGAAAAATCCATCTTCTCCGACTGGGGTTCGAACCCAGTAACCGTCGCGTTACAGGCAGACGTTGCGCCTCTGCGCCACGACGGTCCTCATTAAATATCTATTTATATTTATTTATATTTAGTTCTACGTTTCATAGTAAAAACAAAGTGTGTCACAGGGAACTTATAATCAAGTCTTAACGGAATAGATTAATCAGCTTAAAAACCGAGAAAAGTGAAGTATTTTTTTTTTCATTTTAACATTAATCTATGATGCTAACCTTAATTGTCAAACAATAATAATGTTGAGACAAGGGATATTTTCATTCAATTATCCTGCCCGTAGGTCAATTATTTCACTTGATTAACCAGCAAAGGGTGCTTGGTTAAATTAGATTGGACAATTCAGTTCGTTTATTGGATGGCGTTATTTGCTGCTTACTCATTTCTGGAGTATAATCTACTCTACTATGTGTAATTGAGTAAGTTTATATTTATATTGGTCTATTTCCGAAGTGTTAAAACACTCTGCTCTCTGTTTTTGATCCCAATTCCACACATAATGTGGTGTGAGTAACTATTTTCATTCTTTTTGTTCTGACAAACAGATGAACAGACAAAAAGGCAAACTGCAGCGTTAAGTACCGCCGTACACGTAACATTTTTAAGGCCGAAGTCAGGTATTAGTATATTTTAGCATTATTTTATTAATGCTATTTTTTTACCTACCATACTACAATAAGTAGAATGCAACGAGAAGCCAACAAAATACACTATTTATACAAATTTTCATATTATGTATGATATCTTTTATGTAAATTTGAAGGTTCCACTTTTTCTCAATTTAATAAGATTCTTGTTTGAATATTTGATTTTGTAAAAATTCAATATTTATACATTAAATAAAATAGCGGATTATTCGCGTTTTATTATTATATTTTTTTTGGAAACCCGACGTTTCCAATCTATGGTCACAGGCAGACGTATATTGCCTTTGTAGTAATAAATCTTAATTTAAACGTGCTTTCCAGTATGAATGTAAGCCCTAAAGTGCTTTAGCATCATCACATTTCATCACATTCACAGATCAAACGTTTAATTCAGTTCGCTTCACTGACTTATGGACGTCCGAGTCTAATGACTCTATTGTATTAAAGGTTATTCTACTTAATATGACGAGAAACAATTAAAGTCATGCATTAATGACCGTCGTGGCGCAGAGGCGCAACGTCTGCCTGTAACGCGACGGTTACTGGGTTCGATCCCCAGTCGGAGAAGATGGATTTTTCTATTTTCCATTTTCTTCGCTCTGGCATCTAAGGCAAAGCGCGGCGTTGAGTTCCGCCACTCAACACGCAATGCCTCGAAAACGGCGGAAAGTGGGGACGGAGTAAGCAGGGACTAAGTAACGGAGTGTCTTAACACTAGGTTCTTATGGTTCCTGCAGTTCCCTCTGCCTACCCTGCCATGTGCGGGATAAAGCGTGAAGCTAAAAAAAAAAAAAATTAATGAAATAAGTTTTATTATGCTGTTTGTTGTGTTGTTATTACGTTTGGAATATCCTACCTTAAGACCACTGCAGTCTATTAGGCATGCCAAATGTTCACATCAGTCTACGTCGATATTATAAACTTGTAGCAACTCATACTATGTTATATGACGATTTTGTACAAAGAATTCTAGTTGGTATGAAATATTAATCGAAAAGAAAAATATTTTTTGTTTAATTTTTAAAAAATGTAATTTAATTATGAATTTATATTAATATATTGCAATATTGAGCTCTCCCACCAAACCCTCATGGAATACAATTAATACTTTCCAACCATTGCCTAGAGTATTAAATGTATATTATTTCGTATAAGTACGAAATTAATAAAAATAATTTAAGTTTTAAGAATGAAAAAGAGTGATACATTTGATTAAATATACATTATATATAAGATTTATACCTTTCAATGCTATCAACACTATATTTTAACACTACTATTTTATCTTATAAACAGCTATTACCAAATTTGTTTTCTACAGTTTAAATTCCAAAAATCATAATAATTCATTTAATTCATTTTTATCTTTATAGTAGGTAGTAATATATGCTAATTATATATTACAATGCTTTTAAATCGGTAAATTAATGAATTTTAATGAGAGAACTAAAAGCTTTTTCACTAACATTAAGCTCTCAATGCTATTGTATGTTATTTAAATGTGCTTTGCATGTAAGCTTTATTCGAAATGTTTTTGTTATTTAAATAAAATGACTTCTTTTGAAAATATGTACATTTATAAAGTTTAACAAAAATAGTGCTAATTGTCTGAGAAATGGTGAGAAATTTAGTAGGCTTTTTCACAGAATGTCACCTTTAAGTCCAGCTTATATTATACATATATTCTGAAATAATAAAATTTTATGGGATTATTGCTTATATTTTAGTATTTACACATGTATATTTTTTGAAATTTCGAACATTTTCCTTAGTACCATGCATAGTACTCCGAGTTCGATAGGTAAATCTACCTAGATTTCGTAGGCAAAAATAATACAATGTGGTTTTCAGTGCATTAAGCAATTCAACACAATTTACGCTCAAATTAAGATCTTACGCCGCAAGTCTTCTTCCTCATTTAACTTAGCCCGTCTTTAAGCCATCCCTGGTGCTGACAGCATTGTTAAATTAAGGTTACTTCCTAATATAAGCCTTTTAATAATAATTTCAATTTTAAATTGACTTACGTATATCTTTTTTGTATAGACTGTCGTAGCGCAAATACTCAGCGTATTACTAATAACAGTTGTGAGTTCAATTCCTACTCGGAGTAAATTACTTATATTCATTTTTCTCGCTCGTTAGGTTAAAAATAAAACTTTTATATTAATAAACATCATAATCGACATACCTTACGATTGAGGACCGTCGTGGCGCTGACTCAACTGTCTGCATGCACGACGGTTTGTGGAGTTCATTTCGCATTGAGGGAAGACGGCTCTTTTTTATTTTCTCTTTCTTCGCTCTGGCAATACGGCAAGCGTGGCTTTGAATTCCACCCCACAATGCCTTGAAAACACGGAAAGTGAAGAACGGAATGTCTTAACACCTAGTGTACACAAGATTGCTGCGGTTCCTTCTGCCTACGCTGCTTTAAATTAAAAATTTTGATTATTATATTTTGGATATTATATTATAGATATTATATTTGATAACCTTAAGTGCATGCTGTGTACATGTAAAAAATGCTTGTCAAATTGTTAAATAAATTAAATGGACACACACACACATCTTCGCGCTCTATCCCTAGCGGAGTAGTCAGAGAGAACGGAGCGCCAAACGCCGCATACCTCTTTCGCCTCGTCCACTGTTATTAGCCTCCTCCACTGTCAGAGGATGTATGCATCCTCTCCGGGGAGTCCTCATGTTTTTTACGCGACCTTCCTCCAGTAACTTCGATACTGTGTTTTTGAAAGTCAACCGAGGTCTACCCTTACCTCTCTTACCACTCACTTTTGCATCCTATATTTTTTTTCCATTCTTTAATGACTCATTCTTTCTACGTGCCCAAACTATCTGCGCACGTTCTTCTTCATTCTCACCGTGACATATCTACCATCCTGTGTATCTCTTCGTTGCGGATTCGGTCACCTATGCTAACTCCACATATCCTTTGAAGCCTCAACAAACGAGCTAAGGCAGTGTTCATTCTGTTGCTTGCAGCAATACGTCTTTCCACATCAATTTCGTATGAACCATATCTACATGACTTCCCAAATATACTACTTCGTTCACTTTTTCTAATGACTTTCCATTCACAGAAATCTTGCGTTCTGTTCTTTCTTCGTCTCTTTCAAAAATCAGAAAGTGTTAATGAAAGTAGTATTTTTTTTTTCGTATATCGTCTAAAACCATATAAAAGACTGAAGCAAATTAATAAAATATATGATATTTGTACAATTACATATACGGTGGAAATTAAACTGAAAACCTTCGCGTTTATAGTTAAAGCTATATAAGCTTGTGTTTCTTTTAGAAAATTATCTCCTGACCTAATTTACTAACCACTACTTCCTTATAAATTAATATGGCCGATTATATATTTTAATAGCCTGTTAGTGTAGCTTTGAAGCTGTTGATCACTAATCTTGTTACGTACTAAACTGATTACTTGTGTTATTTTGAGAAATTTGTAATTGGTTTTTATTTAACGTACTATCTTTAATAAATATATTTAATTTCACATTTATATATCAGACATAACACAGAGAGCGCGTCTTTCTTCTCTATCCATAGTGATAGTAGGTGTTAGCTGTCTATCTAGGTAGGTTCTATTCATCGCTATACCAAAATACATCAAAATAGGTTAAAGCTTAGAATAGTTTGGTCGAACACGTAAATCTCAGAAGCTACAGGTATTAGAAAAGCTACGTATGGCGTGCTTTACGACACATTATTCGTTGTAACTGAGTAATAAATTGTAAAAACTTAAAATGAGTCATGTAACAGATAGTCCTTAGTTTAAAGCTTGTAAGTAACAGTTCATTGGACACATTTTTAAATTGTTTAAAAGTATTTGATCTAAAATTAGATAGAGAGAGAGAGTATGTGTGTGTGTGTGTTTAGCTCTGGCAGCCGAGAAATGCGGATATTTTCACTTGACAATTACATGACAATTTAATAAAATCACTAGCGAGGTCAATATTAAGTCACAAGACTACAGTCAGAGTAACTAGTGAATCCCCCCATTCGACCTGACGAACTGGAAACTTTACTTAGTATTCACACTATTCACGATGAAGACTCATGAAATCAGCTGTCGTATTATAAATACTTCGATTTCCTTCAATAGGTATACATTTTTTATTGCCCTCGTGGCGTGACAACCGTCGTGGTGCAGAGGCTTAATCGTCTGCCTGTAAACGTGACGATTTAAGGGTTCGATTCCCACTCGGAGAGTATAGATTTTTCTGTTTCCATTTACTTCGCTCTGAAAATTAGACAAAAACGCGGCGTTGAGTTCCTCCAATCAACACGCAAAAGGCGGAAAGTGGGAAAGCAGGGAGTCTAAATATTTGTTAATATTAAACATACATATATTGGAATTATTTTCTATTCTTCCGCCTTCACGCTTTATCCCGATTATTCTTCGAGGCATTGCGTGTTTAGTGGCAGAACTAAGCCAGAGCGAAGAAAATGGAAATCAAAAAAGCCATGTTCCCTGAATGGGAGTCGAATCTACAAAACCTCGCGTTTACAGGCAGATGCTACTGCGCCACAACGGTCCTCGGTACATATATTAGATTTAAAGATATTGCAGTTTTATTTTGTAATTCATACTATTTATTTGTTGTTCACAGATTACGCTACCTCCTTAGACAATTAAACAGAGGAGAAATACCCGCGGAGACCTTACAAAAAAATCTACACTATGCCGCACGAGTACTCGAAGCAGTCTACATCGACGAGACCAAGTACGTACAAACGTAAATGACGATTTATAACATATTAACTATATATAAACATATTATTATATATGCAATATTAAATATATATATGTAACTACACTGTACAAAGTTGCCAATTGATTGATGGGAAAACTTTTAATAAGCTTTTAGTTGAAATTACAACATTTTATAGTATTACGTTAGCAATTTTGGTTTTATATTTAATATGATTTCATTTTGTTTTTTTTGTAATGGCGATTTGATTTTGCCGTATAATACTGATAATGTAATCTGACATATGTCGTACATATGTCTAGAACACTAAATTTACCTGTCATTCTATATATCTGTGTTTAACATATATTATTGTATATTATAGCACAAAATGTTTTGTTGCACAAAATGTGACAGTAAATGAAGAACACAAAAAAGGAGAATATACAGTTTATAATATAGCGTTATACGAAAGAGGAAGGAGCTAAGCCTAAAATTGCCATGACAAAGACTCCGGTAGCGGAAAGAACATCAAATATAAAAATCTATACTTTGTTATCAAATTACGCCATTTGTCACGTAAAATTCATTGTTTCAGTTAAATTTATACAAACTGTAGCATTTCATCTGGCAACGTTGAAGTATTAACTTTATCTATGTAACTTAAAGATATTTTGAAAATTATCCATACAACTGACATGACAAATTCCTGCTTTATGTTGTCTGACACTAAAGGAACATATAAAGCATTAGCTTGATTATGAGCACATAATATATTAGCGTTTCTATTAAATTAATTCATTTCATATAAAAATGGCGTTTGATTTGTTAAAAATAGAAAAAGCTAGTGAAATGTAATGAAATGTGCAACTTTGTATAATGTAGTAACTGCGATAATAACGATATAATCGATTTTTATTTTCTTTCTTATATATATGTTACAAAATCGATATATTATTATAAAAACATCGCTATATCGTGAATATCGCAGTGATGTGTTTATAGAATGAAATTTCATTATTCCTGTGTTTCAGATTGGCAGACGATTTGGTGATAAAATTTTATCATTCGATACTATCGATGGCCATCGATATATTTGTTGCTCTGTAAAAGCTACTGCTTCTTACATCACTATTTATATATTGTATTTCGATGTCGGAGCATTTTGTAAAAACGTAATTCAAGAGAGAATTGGTTTCTAGTTTATGTTGTCATCAAAGCATGATAAGAAATATAAAATCTGTTGGAAATATTTTATATAGCTTCATTTTAAACGTTTAGATGGTCAGATATTTCGGTCGTATTGTCAGATTGCGAGTGCATTTGTTTGGAATTGACTGATTTCATTTAATTTTATATAATAATTATCAAATTCTTGAATTTTACAACTTCAACTAAAATAATTTTGCGTAATAGCTTTCAAATAATGAAATTCTTGAAAAGATAGAAAAATTTGAAACGTACACAAGTAATCAAACAAATAATTATATTATTTAATGTATTTTACCTTGTTATTAAGCAGTGGGACTATATTTGACTAAGTGCAATGATTTCAATTATCTTCATTATTAAAGCTCGGCAAAAAGTGTGAGAACATAGATTCCTATAGACCTATTGGCGGGAGATATCGTTAGATATACTTATACAAAGATACACAATAGGTGCATCACATAATTACTTCACATATTTTATCAAAATATATAATTATTTATTGAAGACCGCCGTGGCACAGAGCCGCAACGTCTGCATGTAACGCGATATTTTCTGAGTTCGATTCCCACTCGGGGTGATGGATTTATTTATTTTCATTTTCTTCACTCTGGCAACTAAGCAAAGCGTGGCGTTGAGTTCCGCCACTCAACACACAATAGCTTGAAAAAGGTGGAAAGCGGGGACGGAGAAAGCAGAGACTAAGCAACGGAGTGTCTTAACACTATGATTCTCTGTGTAATTATTTGTGACATTGATGTGGAAAAGAGTAAATTGTGAATTACTTGCCAGCTTTATTCAGGTGGTCATTTTATATTCAATTGACGATTGTCAATCGTTGTGGCGCAGAAGTAAGCATGTAAACGTAAAAGTTTCTGGATTCGATTTCCACCCGGAGAAAATAAATTATTTTCATTTCCTGGCAACTAGGTAAAGGGCGGCGTTGAGTTCTGCCACTCAACAAGCAATGCCTCCAAAGGCGAAAAATGTAAAATGGAAGGTCTTAACACTACCTTCCAAACTTCCCTCTCCCTACCCTGCCATGTGCAAGAAACACTATGAAGCAAAAAAACAGGATAATAAGGACACAATATTAAAAAAATGCTCAAATTTCAATAGTTTCATTTCATTTACTTCAAAACAAATCACTACACTGTACATTTACCTGCAACACGAGATCTGCAATTAATTCAGTGTTATATGCGCTAGGTAGGATTAATGTTCAGTACAAACTACGTACATAGTAATATTCCATTTCTAGGGGCCAGATTCCATAGTAGCCGTTGACTCTAAAGTTGATAAATTATTAAAGCGAAACATAATGGAACAGATGTACATATGGGTTTATACTAAAAATTAATAATTGTAGCAATATACATATATATATATATATATATATATATATATATATATATATATATATATATATATATATATATATATATATATATATATATATATATATATATATATATATATATATATATATATATATATATATATATATATATATATATATATATATATATATATATATATATATATATATATATATATATATATATATATATATATGAACCTCTTAACAGAAATTTTAGAACTGTTTGAGAATGAGAATCCAATTAATGTATGAATAATTACAATACTACTTCTTTTCACACTCCCAGTAAATTCAAAAGTAATAAAATCAATTTAATTAATAACTTAAATTAGAAATCGTTTACAAATATTAATCTAGCTTCAGTCAACTAAAATCTGGGCTTAAAGCAAGCCCAGGCATAACAAGCTTTGTACAACGAGAGTGACGTCACGTAACCCCTGTCTGGCGCAGAATTGTGTCAATTTACATTACAATTTGTATTTGCGCTTTGTTAATTCAAACGGCTTTCAAGCAAAAGTTAAAAGTGAAGTTAATTTTGCTAACGTTCCTTTAATTTCTCGATACAAATTCATTTGAAATTAGTTAATAAATATCTAAAAGACTTACAAAAAAGCTAGTGGAGAGCTTATATTTATGTAGTATACAACTGTATTTATAATAGCAATGAATTGGAGCCCCACATAAGGAAATATATACAATAATCAATATTTAGAACTTGTATTATTAGAGTTTGCAGTTACCAAATTTCTAGTTATGTTCAATTGGGCTTAAAAGTAACAATATCCCGAAAATAGATTCTCTTTTAATGTGATTCAAGTGTGTACTCATTTTGTAACCAAGATTGCGCAGTTATATAAAAAATATTCATTTGAATATACCAGCATGACGTCCCATAATCGACAACAGGGTCAAAGATCATAACATTCTTACCCTTTTGTGGACTAAAGGATGTTGTGACGATTTTCAACGTTGAAGATTTAAATGTTTTTCATAATAAGAAGAGAACAAACCTTAAAATATATACAGATTAAAAAAGCTTAAAATGTAGATAAAAAGCTATTGATATACGTAATACACCATCGTCTCCTGAGATTGTAAAGTAAAATAGTTATACAAAATAGCAATATAACAATCTGTTGATTTATTTTAATGCTATATACATTAATCAGTTTAATAAAAGAATCTAATAATTCAATGTATGGTACATTGGCATAGACCTATCAAATGTTTCAAATTTAACAAAACAGCGTTATTATGTTCATAAGGCGGATTAATTAATGAAAATATAATAAAAGGTGTACAAATTCAGGTTAATTAGCGCTCAATCGCTGTAGGGCTCTCAGGGACGGGAAAAACGCAAATTTCGTGATTTTCCCGCTTATTCCAAGAAATAGGTGTTTTTATATATTTTGATTGCGTATTAAAATAAGTATTATAATAATGATAATTATATATGAATGGTTAAAATTTAATATATAATAAAAATAGATAAAACGGTATGGGAGAGTGAAATCAAAATTATTAATAGTATAAATGTAACACATGAAAATAGTTCAGTTTCTTAGTTACAAGATTGTTATTAGAGTGAGGAAAAGAAATGGTTCATTCATTCAGTCAAAATCGAATCCTCAACCGATAGCCTGAATGATGCCAATACGCCACGACAGCCTTAAATAATTGTTAATATATAATAGATTTTTTACCGCTTAAGGAAAGACCGCTTAAGACCTTCACGCTTTACCCCGCTTATAGCAGGGTAAACAGAAAGAACCTAAAAAACCGTATTAACCTAGTGTTAAGACACTCCATTCCCTACTTTCAGCCTTATTTGAAACATTGCATTTTTAGTGGCGGAACTCAATACCGCGCTACTCTGATTGACCCTCAGGTGAGAATTGCACCCATGAACCGTAGCGTTTACAGGTCGCTATGCCACAGCGCCACAACAGTCAACAACAACATTTTAATCAACAATTTTTATAGTTACCTATTTATTCGACATATCAACTATGTAACAACTTATTAAGGGTTTTGTGTTAAGGACATGATCAAATATAAGAGTCAGTAATAGGCATGTACAGCATTTACAAACATTTTTAGATAGTTTAAAACAATAAGTATTTTTTTAAAAAAATACTTTTAAATTAGTAATATAATTATACAAAAACAATTATTAAACAATTGGATAATTTGTTATTTAATATGACATGTAAATAAATACCAATATATAGTGTAGTACAAAAATTGTGGATCGAACCTGTTACCAGCGCATTTACAATCGGACCTTGTTTCTTTGTCTCGCAATGATGTACAATGTTTTTATATTACTTTTGTGTAATAGAACACAAAAGTAATATAAAAATTTATGAGTATCGTATGTTATATTATTATATTTTAGTTACCTTAAATTGAATACCCATCACATATAAATTCAATTTGTCAAAATTCGAGTTCGAATACGGCAAAATTTCATAATAAACATAAATGAAACGTCACTGTAGTACAAAAATTGTGGATCGAACCTGTTACCAGCGCATTTACAATCGGACCTTGTTTCTTTGTCTCGCAATGATGTACAATGTTTTTATATTACTTTTGTGTAATAGAACACAAAAGTAATATAAAAATTTACGAGTATCGTATGTTATATTATTATATTTTAGTTACCTTAAATTGAATACCCATCACAAATAAATTCTACTTGTCAAAATTCGAGTTCGAATACGGCAAAATTTCATAATAAACATAAATGAAACGTCACGTAAAATACTCCAGCTCTTGAAAATGAAGTGTTAAAGAGTTTGGCAAAGGTAAACAAGGAGAAATATAAGTATGTCTTAAGAGACAGTAGTGTTTGGCACTCCATTTTCTCTGCTACCTCGCTGAAAATAAGCACAAAGCTTTTAAAGAATACAAAGCTTTTCAATTCAATTTAACATACTAGCTTAAATACAAAATAAAATAATATCATATGAAGCAAAATTTTAATCAAAATAATCTTCTCACTCCGATGAATAGGTATATCATCTAATTATATTTAACAAGTACATTCAATAACGCTAAGCTCATAACGCTAACGAAACCTCAATGGTAGGATTTATAAATCAATACTTATTGTTAAAATTCCCAACCGTCGTCCTACATGAAGCCACGATATAATAATTATGTTGAAACGTGAAAATTCAGATACGGTACCTTTTACAAATCTATTACGATAATATAGGGATTAAGGGATTTATGATTGCGAGTTAAATTACTTCCCTGTACATACCATGTCCATTTAATATATATAGATACTTCCTGATTTATATATGGGGCTATAAATTTAAGAAGAGAATCGTGTAAATCTCATTATACGATTCTTTATTGATTTAGGATTGACTTTAGGTTATTTTTATATTTTGGGATGTACACACGCCAACGCCTGTTGATAATTCGGAAAATAATCTGTTTGATCTTAGCTTGAAGCGTGGGTTCTAGATAAGATAATGCTTCGAAACTTTAATGTTTTTTTACTAATTAATTAATAGCAGAATTTATTAGCAGAAACTACTTTTTTTTGGCAGAGGGTACTGCAGGAACCATAATAACATAGTGAAAAGACTTCGTTGCTTAGTCTCTGCTTTCTCCGTCCCCGCTTCTGCTTTCTAAAGGCTTTCCGCCTTTTTCAAGGCATTGCGTGTTGAGTGACGGAACTCAACATTGCGCTTTTGCATAGTTGCTAGAGCGAAGAAAATGAAAATAGAAAGATCCATCTTTCCCGACTGGGAATCGAACCCAGAAACCGTCGCGTTAAAGGCAGAAGTTGCGCCTCTGCGCCACGACGGTCCTCAGAAACTACTTTAATTAGGGCTTTTAAATTGTAATATAACTTACAATAGTAACCTCATTCATATCGCCCTGGCAAAAATATGAGCCAAAACAGGCAAAATCTTCTGAAAAGTATGCTTAAAAATATATAACATATAACAGGAAAAATTTTAATCTAAATGTTATTTAGTAATTGAATTGGATACTGGACATTGTAATAATGCTCATTCATATATTTGTGTCACATTGTGTACAAATTGAGAACGTATGTACAAATTTCAATTTAATTTAGGTACATAAGAAAGCAATTTAATTTTTAAACATAATATTCTAGAAATGTGAAACAGATTTTAAATATTCAAATTGCAATCTAAAGTGCACTTATGTATAATGAACTAAAAAACGTAAGTCACATGGTAGAATGTATTTTTCTATTTGTTTCATAAATGTAATAATTTTACATATGATCGTAAATTGGAAAATTTAAATGAATTTGTGAATACCTGCATTAAATGGAAAAAATAATAATTCCACAAACACATTAGCTACCCCATGCATATAAATTTCAAAGGAAAAGTTTTAAAATAGTTAAAGCTCGACAAAGTTTAGCTTTATGAATTTCAGCACCACATAACTAATATATGAAATTTCACAGTCAACATAAACAGAAAGTTAAATACTGATAACGTGTCCTCAACGCTTTAAAGGCATTCATTAGGAAAGCTGTCCTTCGAGACTTCTGTTATAAAAGTTTACTGCGCTTATTAGTGAATACATCTAAAATCTTATCAACTAAACCATTATTAAATAAACGACGAAAAAACAAAATGTATATAAAAATTAGAACATTTTTTTTGTGTTATAATTAATTTGAAATGCTCCGCCATCGAATATTTCATACACTTGTGACGTTACTACTTTCATCTAAGAGTAGCATTTAGGTGCATTACCTGTGATCCTTGTGAGACACGACGGATGCAAGTACCGGCGCATCCGGCCAGTGATAATTTGTAATACAGGGATAGGAGGGCCGCTGAGCAGCCAAGAGTGCAGCAGGCTACTCTCCACATGCGACGCCTCCGCACGCCGTGCTGGGCGAGATGTTCTGTAGAGAAACCGAACGAAGCAAAGTTAATACCGTTACAACAACGCCGAAAATGGCCAAGTAGTCGAGCCTCCCTTCTGTCCACTATGCGATTAGGTCTTAATGTTCTGTTGATGCTTACATTGAGTTCACTCCTGTTTAAAAGCCGATTTGGATGACCAAATTGGTGATTTCTTTCGATTTTATTTTTTGTTTTCGGGTTTCATACGAATGGATACCTACATCAACCTTGAATGTACTAGTTTGAGTTCTGCTTTACTTATGTAGAATACGGTCTAAACACTCATTAGATTAGACCGGTATTAGTACCCCGTATCGTCCTGGTATCATTGTGAAATATCTGTCATTGTGCAATACTTCTGGTTTCCGTTACTTCACAAGCATGAGGAATGACCCCTTACATGCTTAATTTTGTTTAATATTGTTCTATATACCTGTCTATATACTTAGTAGGATTTAGTTATACACGAAAACTCTTTGCTTTATAAAACTAAAATTGTTTTCATATTTCTTTCACTATAATGAAATCTGTTTATAATTTATTATACTTATTTAATTTGATTATTAATTATAATATAAATATAAAGATTTATCTAAATGTGTGTTTATTTATTATTATTTTCAGATTTATTTATAATGTGCTCGTCAACGTTACCTAATTTGATATCAAAATAAAGTATTTACAAAAATACTTTTAAAGCCTTTTTAATTATAATCGTTTTATAATTATATTAAGATATATGTTGCTATATATATATTTAAATTAGGTAATGTGGCTAAATTGTATATGTTAGTTGATCCCTCCTAACTCCTCGAGTGTGGACAATGACATCGTGTTTTATTTTAGACCGGCTGTGGCGCGACAGCAATCGGCGCCAACCCTCGTGTTTAGGTGTGTCGATGTTACCAGTTATAAAAATATTGCCACTTGAATCGCTTTATTTATTCTTACTATGTAAGCACCTTAAGTGCACATTTTTTAGTTTTCATTTCATATTTTCATTTATTTTTCATTATTTTTATGCTCTAGATGATAGTAATGAAAGATTGGTTTAAATTATCACAAATTCTTACTAAATTTTGGTTACTAGTCCTAGAGTTTTAGTACTTAAAATTAATTAAAGAATACTATATAATATTCAAGTGGTAATAAATGCCCTTGTAATTTAACTACCCTAACTCAGCCGCTTAATGTGAAGTATTCGTGATTCAACGTTGCTTTCCATTGTTTAATACATAAATTAATAAATATATTACGAAGAAACTGACATTATTATATTATTAATAAGCAACGCCTCTTCTATGTGCTTAAATTTATAGCTTTTTTCCACTTTTTGTATATCACTTTAAAATTTTACTTCAATGTGCTATACACTTACAAAATTTACACCAAAAAAGCACTACTTTTACACAGATTTACAAAAAAAACCTAAAAGCTACTTGAACATTCGCAGGCTTTAAATGTTCTAATAATAATTGTGTTGCTAATTTATAAAATTTATGAAGCAATTCGACAAGCACTTTCAAAAACATAGACACAAGTTAATATCAAATAGAATCTACTGGTCGTCCAATTACCAGTAGTATTGAATTATAGGGAAATTGTTTCTGTATTAAGCAGTTCCAATTAACTAGCTGTTTCGTTTTTCAATAGCTGTATATTAATTTTAACTTGTATTTGACGTTTGTAATTAGAATCCTAAGAAAATTTGATAGTAAATTCATATTTGTAAACAGTTTAAAGTGCTAAAATAATAATGGAAAGCAATGTAGTGGACAGTATGAGCACGTTGCATGAACGACTTTTAGATATTTATACCCTTAGTACACTTCTAAAGGCATGTTTCATATTTCTGACAGAAGAAATCGAATTCTTGTCGTTCACTACTGTATATATGTGAATAATAACGAAGAGGAAAAATCGTCTATCGTCTTCAAGAAATACGATTAAAAAATTTTTTATAAATTATGTCTACTATAATAGTCTAATATGTTTAAATTCAAAACATAACTGTGAAATATATCATTATAATTTATAATCAGTAAATATATGCATATTGATATGTCTGAGGTTAAAATTTTTTAAGATTAATATTTGAAAAAAAGGTTTCCAAGTTCTCAGTGCTAGAGTTAAGACTAGGCTTTTTGTACCTTAATTTTCTTAAGAGGATATTCTTTTCAGGTATACTTTACGTTCGAAACGTACATATGTAGAATATATTCTCATTAAAATCACATAATAAAATAGACATTAGTACATGGAATAGAAAGTCATTGGTTTGATTAGTTTAGAATTTTTATTCATGCTACAAATATTAACACAAAAACTATATTAGGTAATATATGTGTAATTAACAAAAACTATTAACATATATTATAGAAAAAAATAATATAAAATAATAAAACAAGGCTTCGTCGCTTTTTATGTTCAAAACAAAACAAAAAATAAACAATTTTAAAATGTATTTTGTTCGATCGACTGCTTAGTCATTAGACTTATGGTACAATACCTTCCACTAATCAAAAGCACTGTGCACAGGAGACTGGCAGACGAAGATGATGAGCTATCGGAAGTGCAACCGGACGCTGTACCGCCGGAAGTACGGGAATGGCTGGCGTCTACATTCACAAGACAACTGGCTACTGCAAAACGGAAGTCTGATGAGAAGCCGAAATTCAGATCCGTCGCTCATGCGATCAGAGCTGGAATATTTGTGGACAGAATCTATAGAAGGGTCACAAGTACAGCTCTTATGCAGTTCCCTCAAGATGTTGTCAGAGTTCTCAAAGTAAGTGATATTTTAACCAATTATTTTAGCAAATCATACAAATATTAAGTATCTTGCAGCTTTTGACAGTAAACGCGATTCTGATTTATTTGAAGTAACAGTGGAGGAAACATATTTCTTCGTTCTGATAAAGACAAAACGCGACGTTGAGTTCCGCCAATCGACAAGATATGTATCGAAAATTTGGCGTTAAAGTGAGAAACATAAACAATAAACTATATTTAACAATCAATCTGCTGAGCAGTACTATCCACTTTCAACTATCAAATACGGTGGCGGCCGATTAGGTGTAAAGGAGGGCTATGGGAAACTGAACACGTTTCGGCCATTTTCAATTAGTGCCGTTGGATAGAGAGCACGTGTGCGGTCGGTTCCAATTAGTGCGGAATCAATAAGACACAATGTTGCCATCAACAAATTGTAGCTTTAGGCGGTTTATGTGGCTGCATGCATGAATTATGTGTGTAAACTATGCGAATAGTATTTGATTACGTCTTAATATGTGAATGTTTTGTTTTATTAATTAATTAATGGATTCGTCGTAGTACAGTTGTAACAAACACTAATTGGTTGTTAATTCAAAATAAATAGAATTCTATCTAAACTAAATCTATATAATATCAGAACCTTCGTGGAGCAGAAGGCACAGCGGCTGCCTGTAAACGCTACGCTTTGTGGGGTTCAATTGTCAATCGTGATGGATGGATTATTCCATTACCATTTCTCTAGCTCTGGTAACTAGGTAGGATGGCATTGAGTTAACATACACTGCCTCAAAAAGCGATAAGCGGGAAACATAGTGTTTTAAAAATAGGTTCTCACTGTTTATATGACCTATCCTGCAAAGCGCAGAAAAAAGCTTTAGATTTATAGTTAAAAAAACTATAATATCAGGTTGATCGTTTCCATGTAATCCACAATACCCACCTGCGGTCATAGTTATTTTTATTTAATTATATTTAATAATAGAATACATAAGAGTATCCCTTCTGCCGGAAGTTAAGAACTTCATTACTAAATATATAATGAGAATGGACCTGAATTATATTCGAAGACCGGACGGTCCATGTTATCATTAAGTTCCAGTGAGTGTTGTTACTGGACACCGGTTGATAAAATATGCCGACGTGTGCTATGTAGGAAACTATTATATAGATTCATTGTTTATTTAGTATATGATATTTTTATATGAAACTGCTATTATAATAGTCTTACTATTAATGCTTATAAGAGGATTCTGAGGCGATCCCATTATCACCATGTCAGGATCTATTGATGTAATATCGGAAAAATCGACGGAAACCTTTACATTATTGTGTTTTATATAATTTCTTACAAAAATGAAGCATACTTTCTTGGTCATCCATCGTCTATAATATTAATGACGTCAGGAAACACAACTCTTCAATATTTCGTTATTTACGAGATATTTTTTTGCTTGCCTATAACAGACGAAAAATAACTGATGAAATAAAAATATATAAAATCGTTATTGTAGTCTGTCTATTGATTAAAAGAAAGTTCAAAAAGTTTACTTTTTGAACTTTCAAAATGGAGGTTTTTATGTTTATTGTATTTTTTGTGTTTATTACGTAATTATTACGCCAATTAAGTTAATCGGTATGTGTGCGTATCATTAATTTTGTTTTAAATTTGTTTGTTGTTCAAAAATAATAAAAAAATATTTTCTACTTTTAAGTTGTGTTGAGTTTATTTTTCGGACGTTTCCGGAAACTTTGCGGAAATTTTCAAATCGGTTTAGTATTTTGTCGTTAAGAATATTTTATACAATTATGATATTTTAGTCTATTCGTATACGAATGCGGTTGCCATAAATGGATTGGACTGAAATGTGGGCGACCAAAAATATTTATACACTCAAAATAGATGTTGTCCATACGGTGGGCTTTAATTCATTTGACTATTACTTTATTGGTATTGTTAATAATAATCCAAATAAACTTATTCTATTATATATTACTTGTTGTTTAATTTTTAATAACTGATATAATTAATTAATTTATGAACTTAAAAATCTACAAATTACACAACAAAATTGATAAAGGGAATTTTGTGTTAAGACATAACTTTCGAAACTTGTGTCTCCATAAATAAAAACAATCAAAGTAATTCACTTCAAGTGGGAATCAAACCTACAACGTGCGTCGTTGCGTCTACAATTAGGCACATTGCCTTAGAGCTTTACCTTATAAATTTGTAAAAACAAAAAAAATCATTTTATCAACTTCTCGCTTTGTTTAAGTTACAATTTCATACACATATATTACAGAGCAAGTCCCATTAATCTTTTTGATTCCATTACATATTTATAGACCACGAATCAAGTTACGAATTCAATTAAGTGACAAACTAAAAATATTTGTAAGCCGTACATTCGTCTTCATTGTACTCGTACGTCCGACAGACAGCCATTACGTGTATTTCTCCAACATTTCCTTTTTAAGCTTAGAATAATTTGGTATATATCTTGGGTTTCTGCAAACAAAATTCATATTATAAATTTAGTATTTAATACATATAAATGACACTCAGCATTTTAAATTAAATTTATAAATATCTTTTAAGGTGGTTTTTTATTTATGCGGAAAGGAATTTTAAAGGATATATATATAAGGATACACACTAAAATATCATATATATATATATATATATATATATATATATATATATATATATATATATATATATATATATATATATATATATATATATATATATATATATATATATATATATATATATATATATATATATATGTATATATATATATATATATATATATATATATATATATATATATATATATATATATATATATATATATATATATATATATATATATATATATATATATATATATATATATATATATATATATATATATATATATATATATATATATATGTATATATATAGATATTCATTCATTGAAAATGTAATGGTTGTATGGTAACGAAAACAATTAATCTCATAGAAATTAAACAAACTTTAATTTTAAATCCTTTTTCCCATAACACAAAATGTGATTAATTTCGTCACTGTCGTCGATCTGAAAATCTACATCACTCACAATCACTATAAACCAAAAAAAGAGTACGAACTCTAAAGAAAAATAATATTAAAAACATATTATAGCTGCCATAATAGGTCTAAACAACAATCGTAATAACTCTATTAAATATAATACAAATATTTGTGTAATCCAAGCTCAGACAAAGAGGTACATGGAGTTGCCTGCGGGACTTAAGTAATTACAAGGAGTAAAACGTTTAACGTTGCGCTGGTACGCTTTAACTTTTAGTACCACTACCGCTGGAACTGTTGTCGACCATTTTACTATCTTCAATTACTTACGTGGAATGGAAAAATTTTTTATTGTACAATAGATACGTAGGTCACTTATTGATATATTTTTTAATTTAAATAATTTTGTATATATGAGAATTTGTTCTATTTTCACTAATTTTTGGATATTATATTGTATAGTTAAGAATGTCTTTCAAAAGACGGTAGTCTTATATACTAAAGTTTATAAAAACCAATTTATATCAATCTGAGCTGTTGCATGCAGTCAACGTGTATTGGAAGGGGACTTGCAATTATTATATATATTATTAATAGACTTTTGTCTTTTCTCACGATTACGTAGAATCTTTGTCGAAACTTGTGGTTTACGTATGTTTCAATGTTATTGTTTAAAGCAAAACTTTTACAATTTCTGGTTTTTATTATATTATTATATATCACTACAGCGTACACTAACGCCGGACTTGCTTTTACCAGCCTATACCTTAAAATTAGGTCAAATTTCATTATATGACCTTGTATTTATATGAAAAAGCCGTCGTGACGTAGCCCCATCTGAATGTAAACGCGGTGGTTGTTAATTCGATGTCCATTCAAGTTGAATAAGTTATTTTCATTTTCTTTGCTTTGGTAAAAAGACAAAAATTGCGAGTTAAGCCAACATGCAGCCTCTCGTAAGCTAGACAGTGGGAAACGGCGTGTCTTAAGACTCGGTTACATGCTTAATGGACGATACAACTAATAAATAAGGAAATATATATCCATATATTTATATTAAAATATATTTTATAGACTTTGGACGAGTGGTCATTCGATGTCTTCGCTTTGCACGAAGCCTCTGCGGGACAACCTGTGAAGTACCTCGG